>CAXITT010001145.1:143291-155115 GCA_964033795.1 Lymnaea stagnalis | reverse complement strand
TCCCTTTGGCTATCCTATGGAATGATCTCACATAGGTAAAGAGCGTTGTACTGGTTGTTACCGCATGGGAAATCGGTCATCTTGTAGCCGTTAGCCCTCCACAGAGCCAGGCAGTTGTAGAATACACCATCGTTGGGTTCCGGCCCGTACCAGTCGACGAACTTCAACGGTTTACCACTGAAGTGGTACAGCCACACGCCTTCCCTGACCTCGTCCGTGCCGCTGACCACGACGCCGTCCACCCCTCCACCGATGGAGGCGCCCAGCTCGGCTTTGAGGTAGTTGACGATGGCGTTGTATTCATCCACGGTGTCGATCTCGGCCAGGTGACCACCGTACACGGAGCAGGCGGCCATGGATTGCTTGTCGTCCGAGAACGGCACCCGGGACAGGTAGTACTGAACTCCGTTAAACGTGAACCCGGACACGAAGAGCACGGCCTGCATGATGTCCAACTTCCGGTCTAAAATCTCAATTTCGACTCTGAGCTGATCTTCCCTTCGTTTGGCCTGGCCGTCCAGACTAATGATCTTATTGATGAGGTCGGTGCTGACGGGTAAATTCCCAGTCGCCGCGTCCGTGTCTTCAATGGATATAGGTCTGCCGGACTGGTCCTCCCCTTGAGCCACACATTTGTACGTCCCGACCTGGTCCTCTTGCGGGAATCTCCACTTGACGCTGAGCGTGGACACTCCCGTCTGGTTTATACTTCCCGTTGCGACCGCAACCTCATCTGCGACGACAACCGCCAGGCCGCCGGTCACGTAGTCGATAGTGGCGACGTCTACGTAGGAACTGTGGAACTCCCCCAGTCGGGATAGCGTGAGAACCTCCACTTTGGACACGTTGGTACTTGGGCCCCTTTCGAAGGTACACTCTGCAACAAAATCTTCCGTGATGCCGTAGTTGATTCGATAGTGGCTGAGCAACACGTAGAATGAGGCAGCTGAAATGTAATCGAATTGTGTTTTTTAAATTATTTTATTCAAGTTTATAAGCTTATTAATATATCCAAAATAATTAAAGAAGTAGCATCATTTTCAACTAAAACAAAATAATATCTTAAATTTCTGTAGTTGACTAACTTCTGATTTCTGCCTCTTGGACATTCGGATATTTTCTTTGAAATAAATAATCACATTATATCTTTTTAATATTTTTTACATTTTTTTCATTACTTGGTCTTCAAAGAAACGGATCCCCTGCGTGTTACATCTAAACGTTTATTTTAGCCTCTACTTTAAGGGGTGGAAACTTGATTTCCTATTTGGTATCATTTGTGAAGGGGTTCGTCCAAATCATTCAATTAATCGATGTTCACAGATTGGCTTGAATAAGTGTCTCGATTTGATGTTTTCAAAATTGTCGTGATTTATAGAAATGGTGATTTTGGATGTCATCTGAAATTATTGGCTTTTTAAACAAACAGCTGGAATGCATTATATTTCTGAGAATCAAATGATCGTTAAAAAAGTAGCACCGTACCTGCGTTGTGAATCAGTAAAGTAATGAAGATGTACGACAATCTACTCCTAAACTCCATGTTTGCAGCTGGTCTCAGTCGAATGCTTCCAGTCGCTGAACACCGACACAATTTATTGTCTGTACAAGATTAGGGATGGGAACTAAGACAGCTGCGGCGAGTTCTTTCTTAAGTGGTCGACATTTGCCAGAAATCATGTAGGATGTAAGCGCACTGGGATAGTAAGATAACACTTACTTTTTTTTTAATCAGCTGTTATAAATATACAAGTGGACATTAGAATCTTGAACTATCTCAATTGACAAGAACGCTATGTGTGTGAGTGAACTCTGCGACACACCTGCGGGCAACCACTGGAAAACATCTAGACCCTAAGCGACATAAAATAGAAACTGCGTGTATACATATGGGCAACAGACTTTCGAGCAACCACTAGAATACAAATCTAGGCAATATATATAAGCAACGACGTGTATACATTTCTGCACTGTTAGCGTACATGGCACACTTTTGTGCCACTGCGGGTTTAAATATATCAAAAATATATGTGAATAAGTGTTATGTAGTGTTGAGATTCTCAGGCTTCAGCATTTTAAAATACCGGTATCCAGTAAAAACTTGAGTAGAGTCTGACACGGTAAGCAATGCGTGTTGTGTTGCCAGGAGTAACCGTTTGATTTAATCATGTGATCTCCCCGCTGCAATCAGCCTCACGGTATGTTTACATCACTAAATCGTGCTGTTAATCGTGTGCTGAAATCTGGCCTGAAGCCGATGTTAACAAAATAATGAAGTGTAGTAATTGGTGGGTTGGGGGAGGGGGGGGGGCATTTGATTAAAACACCTATGAACGGGTAATGATGTGTCTGGGGTGGCCAGTCATAAGGAAGGATGCTAAGGGTGATCGTGTTGGTAAATTTGCTCACTTCCGTGCTTGCTTATATTATTGGCTGATGTCAGATTTATTTTTTTAAACGGATGTTTCAGGCCAATGCAAATTTGAATGAAATTTCACTCTCCAAAAAAAAAAAAGGTTAATAAGTGTGTGATGTCTGTCACAGACGGCTGGTTACGGAGGAGGGATCCGGTCCTGACTTAACACAAACTATGTTGACTTAGTAGTGGTCAGTACAGGACCGCTCCTCTCTGTGATTTATATTGTGGGTGTCTAGGCGTTGAGACAGACAAAAGCACAAAGTAGACTTGGACGAAATGCAACAACTCAAAACTTCTGGTGTCCAACGATAATGAAAGTGTTTATTGGTAAGATATACGTTTTTCCAGTCATCTGTCGTCTTCTGGTCTCTAGCAAGTATTCCCTAACAACTGCTCAGTTCTATCGTAGCTCTTTTCTCTCTCTTCCTCAACTAATCCGTAGTTCTTCTCTATCTTCCTCAACTAACTACTGTCGCCCTCTTCCGCTCTTCCTCAACTCGTCGTACCTGTGTTCACTCTCCCTCAACTAACCTAACTCAGTGAAAGCTCCCTCTTATATGTGGTTCTCTACCCCCCATAGGTGGTCCAGGAATGCTATCTATAAACACACCCATGCCCTCTAATTTCCGGTCAATTAGACCTTCCCATTGTTAACCCAGAAATTATCATGCGAAGTCTGGAAAACCCGAACATACTATTATCCAAAGAAACAATCCCCCACTATATCAAGATGTGAGAGTCTATTAACCTTAACTTAACCCCATTAACAGCAGTTTCCTTCCATCCTATAAGTTACCTAAACAACAATGGAGCTCTGTCCTGTACCCCCGCCCCAGTCATTTGTGACATATGCCCCCCCTTCAAGAAATTTTTCAAAATATTGACAAATTTCAAAAACTCCACAAATGACCAACCTACAACTCTACACATCACACCATCCCATGCGTCAAGCCCTTACTCTGTGCGTCGTCGAGTCTATTGTCATCTATCATCATCTTCAGTTTTTCAAACAAAATTAAAAATAGCAACACACAACATCATGCATATGTCAATAGTAATTAACGAAATCAATAATTGACCATAACAACATGAACATTGTAACTTAAAAGACTAAACAAAATACGTATCCAAACATTTTGATCTCTCATTAAACTATCTCAATCTCAGAACAAAGTGTGTCTAACACGATAACTTATACTACTATCATACCAGCAATTAGACTTATACCTTAAGTCTTAATCTCCTTCTCTGATCCCATGACCCACTGATCGGGTTGAATGATACCCACTTCTAACTCACATACATAGTGCAAACCATAGCTGCCCTACCCATGCTACCCCACACATTACCCAGTGTGGGAAATAGCTGATCCAACCGTGCTACCCCACACATTACCCAGTGTGGGAAATAGCTGACCTAACCATGCTGTCCGACACATTACCCAGTGTAGGCTACAGCTGACCATCTCAAGCTACTCTACACATTACCCAGTGCAGGTTATAGCTTCCATCCCACGCTATTCTACGCATTATGTAATGAAGGCTTACCATTCACCTAATGCTATCCAAAACCTAACTCTTCATCTAGTGCTGTCATCACACTTCCCTAAGAGTAGACCGCTAACTATCTAATGCTGTCTCACCATCACTAAGTGTAGAACAGCCATACAACTATTACTATCAAATTATGAACCCAACAACACTAATAACCATTATCTTTGACACTCTACAGTCTACACATCGTCTACACCGCAAACCATCATGTGCCCTGCACGGTCTGTTATAGACGAGTACCCGTAATGTCCATAACAAACATCTCTGCCGTTATGACATCACTAACCAACAGAACTAGATCTAAACTCTAATCCACACACACTGCCATTATCAAGGCCCAGTGTGCCCTGTCCTTAAGACATGACCTCTTACTGCCCACCTGGCTTCTTAACAATAGCCCAGGGGCAGCTACTCGCTCATATTATTAATCAAGCATAATGTTTAACCCTAACCACAACTGTTAAAACACATGATTACACTCATCACTAGCATTACTTTAACTACACAAGTTTAAAAAAAAAATGCACGTGTGAAACTCAAATAAAGATAACACAGCTAAATTAACTAAATTTACTAGTGTCTTAAAAACAAGTCTAACGTCTCTTTGAGGAAGCCTCCTTGATGACGATATGGAGATTATCCTCACACTGAACTAAACACTTTTTAACTGTTTATCTGTGCCACCTTCAGATATGCACCGCTCACGTCCTAACAGTATGAGTGCTAAAGAACTTTCCCCACTATTACATCATAGACTATGTCGGGAATGCACACTACTTTAATATTTCCTGAAATATATGGGGTGCTGATCGTGACTAGAGCCTTCTCTCCTTTTAGCCTTGCATCATTCAATAGAACAACCGTACATCTCTCTCCTGTCAACTTACTGTCATCAACTAAGTCTTTCCTAACCACTATATCACTACACAGATAATGTCTAAACACTTTAACCTTTTGGTCTTCAACTAACCCAAATACACTTTCCTTCACTCCGACACCAATAGAAATTCCTCCTATTAGAATTTCATCTTCACTATCATTTCCTTTTTCTTCTTCGTACTTAATTTTACGTGTGCTATTGTTATCCTTCTTTACTAAAGACTTCTCTCTCTTCTCTATACACTTCTTTTCCTGTCCTAATCTGAAACACGTGGATACCGTTTTCACATCTCTGCAACTCGAATTTTTATCTTCCTCCGTGTCACGGACGGCTGGGCAATTTCTCACGACATGCCCCTTTTGGTGACACTTGTAGCAACGCCCCTGAAATTGACACCTCACGGCGGTGTGGCCTGGTCGTAAACAGCTGAAACAGACCCGTGGCCGTTCGCAGTCTCTGGCTAGGTGTCCACTTCCATAACAACGAAAACACCGGCGCTCGTTGTAGCAATCTCGAGCCAGATGACCAGTTGAGTAGCATCTGTAACACCGCCGTGCGTTAGTGCAGTACCTAGCAATGTGACCTGCACGATGGCACCTGTAGCAAAGTGGTGCGTCACACTGCTTCACTTGGTGGTACATTGCTGGTCTCCAGAAATCCGACTGTCTGCACAACACTGACGTCATGTTTCCCTTCACACCTGTTGAATCCTAGGGACGTCTGTTCTCTATCTCTATTACGTCAGCTTTGTCTATCTCCTGTTGCCTAGACCCCGGAACGAGCCCCCAGATGTCACAGAACGGTGGTTACGGAGGAGGGCTCCGGTCCTGACTTAACACAAACTATGTTGACTTAGTAGTGGTCAGTACAGGACCGCTCCTCTCTGTGATTTATATTGTGGGTGTCTAGGCGTTGAGACAGACAAAAGCACAAAGTAGACTTGGACGAAATGCAACAACTCAAAACTTCTGGTGTCCAACGATAATGAAAGTGTTTATTGGTAAGATATACGTTTTTCCAGTCATCTGTCGTCTTCTGGTCTCTAGCAAGTATTCCCTAACAACTGCTCAGTTCTATCGTAGCTCTTTTCTCTCTCTTCCTCAACTAATCCGTAGTTCTTCTCTATCTTCCTCAACTAACTACTGTCGCTCCTTTCCCTCTTCCTCAACTCGTCGTACCTCTGTTCACTCTCCCTCAACTAACCTAACTCAGTGAAAGCTCCCTCTTATATGTGGTTCTCTACCCCCCATAGGTGGTCCAGGAATGCTATCTATAAACACACCCATGCCCCCTAATTTCCGGTCAATTAGACCTTCCCATTGTTAACCCAAAAATTATCATGCGAAGTCTGGAAAACCCGAACATACTATTATCCAAAGAAACAATCCCCCACTATATCAAGATGTGAGAGTCTATTAACCTTAACTTAACCCCATTAACAGCAGTTTCCTTCCATCCTATAAGTTACCTAACAACAATGGAGCTCTGTCCTATACCCCCGCCCCAGTCATTTGTGACAATGTCTTCTCTCTTTCCCACCCTTCCCACCCCCTCTGTCTACCTGGAACGACCTACTTTGATTGTTAAATCAGATTTTTCATCAGATCCATATATGGAAACTCGATTATTTTGACTTGGTGTACTGGACGGCGATCTTTACCTTCCCTTTCTAATATATGTAAATATCAATTGATAATCAACTTCATCAGTATCCCATTGGTACGCCAGCCCAGATTGGGGGGAACCCTTGATTTCATTGATATATTGCGTGCAACGATACTACATGGGGGCGCCAGACCAGATTGGGGGAACCCTTGATTTCAATGATATAATTCGTGCAACGATTACTACATGGGGCACTAGCCCAGATTGGGGGAACCCTTGATTTCAATGATATCTTGCGTGCAACGATGCTACACGTGGCGCCAGACCAGATTGGGGGAACCCCTGATTTGATAATATCTTACGTGCAACGCTACTCCATGGGAATTCACCCCTAAGAACTTGTCTGTGATGGATTGAATTAAGCGTACCCCGGA
The DNA here is from genome assembly GCA_964033795.1 of Lymnaea stagnalis. Taxonomy (NCBI): domain Eukaryota; kingdom Metazoa; phylum Mollusca; class Gastropoda; family Lymnaeidae; genus Lymnaea; species Lymnaea stagnalis. The sequence continues at coordinate 148,224 of CAXITT010001145.1, read as the reverse complement.
CTTGGAGCTGAAGGGTTACCTGCTCCTAGTTGTTGATTTAGTCGGAGGCAACATGCCAAGTACAAGATTCCTTAGAATTAGAAGTTGTCCGTGATCATTGGCTGTATATCATTCAAGGACAACTATATATGTGTACATAACAAAAATTCAACAATAACGCGAAGTTTATAAAATAACAATTCAGAGCAAGTATTATATTATTATATCACTACTGGCAACTTTATATTAGGTGGTGCATGTTTAACAGTGATGATGGTGTATGTTTATTTATGTTTAACTGAACTGACATCAACCACTCGGCTAACCAAGAAGGTTGCCAGTACCACAAACATCAGGCGCATCATGAACGCATCTTTACAAACATACCAGCAGCTTTGCACCCACAGTAGAGTTGGCACGTCTGGCCACTCAGTATAGATTGGTTTGTCCTGTCATTGTTGGTATCAGTTCTTATCTGGGGGCCATGGCTCATGGTTCTGAACATCGATTAAAATTGGAATGGTATTTGCTCTAACTAACTATGGGATTGTACACTGAAAAAAATGTCATTTTCGAGATAATAAAAAATCATTATTTTTATTTTAATTTAATGAATGTCATGTTATATTCGGGTTAACCGATTTCATTTGTTGAATAGATCAGAGGTCCCCAAATATGTGGCGTGTAAGTGTCACACTGAAAATGTAAAATTTATCAGTTTTTTTTTTTTATTTTTTTTTTTTTTATTTTGTATTTTTAAAAATACAATATAAAAGTGATCAATGTGATTATTCTTGAATACCAAATGCCACTCACCAAAGTCCAATCGTAATGCTCCCATCAGTTCTTAACAGGAACATTTTGAGACTTTTCAATCTAATTAAGAGCCTGTGACCTGAATATACCAAAGACTTATCTCTGTTAAGCAAACACACGATTGCAGAATTCTGTGTTCTATGTCTGTCTAGAGATAAAAGTCTAGCTTATACCACGCGTTCTTTATCTGTAGGTCCTGTATGGTGGACTGGTGGGGGGGTCCTCAACTGGTGAGTCGAGAACCCTGTTGTGATGCAGTTTGACAAGATGAGTCGTAAAGAATAGATGCCTACGCTTTGAACGGTGCCCATGGGTTGTCAGTCAGTAGAAGGTGTGCCAAGATAATCGGTCATACAGTACCGTTATATGTGGAAATGCTTTTGCTCGTACCCAAGGGTTGTCAGTCAGTAGAAAGTGTGCCCAGATGACCGGTCGTACAGTACCAGTATATGTGGAAACGCTTTCCCTGGTGCCCAGGAGTTGTAAATCAGAAATTTGTTTCTTTTATTGATATTTGTAAGTTCATCACAAGTTACCCATCATCAATTATTTTATGAATCAGGCTTGTGAAACCATTGACGAAAATTTGGAACCACTGGGCTCTTCTCCGTGCGAATTTGACGTCGCGTGCTACTAGCTTTATGACGTCAAAGATTTGATTAAATTGCATTTTCGCTTGACTTGATATTATTGGGGACCATTCTCTGGGGGTCGCTGATCAGTTGTAGCGGGTGGAGGGAGTCATGGCTAGGACACAATGTGAGATGGAGGGATTCGTGGTTAGGACACATGGTGGGATAGACGGAATCGAGGCTAGGACACACTGTGAGATGGAGGGAGTCGTCGGTAGGACACACTGGGAAGGAGGGAGTCGTCGCTAGGACGCACTGTGGGATGGAGGGAGTAGTGGCTAGGACACACTGTGAGATGGAGGGAGTCGTCGGTAGGACACAATGTGGGGTGGAGGGAGTCGTGGCTAGGACACATTGGATGGACGGAGTCGTGGCTAGGACACATTGGGATTTACGGAGTCGTGGCTAGGACACACTGTGGGATGGATGCAGCCGTGGCTAGGACACATTGGGATGGACGGAGTCGTGCCTAGGACACATTGGGATGGACGGAGTCGTGGCTAGGACACATTGGGATGGACGGAGTCGTGCCTCGGACAGAGGAATGGAGTCTGTTTATTTCTGCGCAAAATTGTATCCCTATTCTCTAAAGAATGGATACGATTAATCTTGCAGTGCGTGTTGGAGAGAAGATAAGTCACAAGAGAGTTGACATTTGGATCATCACATTTTAAGCTGGTTTAGGCATTAGCTACAACCCCCTGCCCACACCCACCCCCCCCCCTACACAATGCCACCTTCTTAAGAAACAGGGTCACCCTGCAGGCTCTCTCTCAGTTTTGTGCAGGACGATCAGGTTCACCCTGCAGGCTCTCTCTCAGTTTTGGGCAGGACGATCAGGGTCACCCTGCAGGCTCTCTCTCAGTTTTGGGCAGGACGATCAGGGTCACCCTGCAGGCTCTCTCTCAGTTTTGGGCAGGACGATCAGGGTCACCCTGCAGGCTCTCTCTCAGTTTTGGACAGGACGATCAGGGTCACCATGCAGGCTCTCTCTCAGTTTTGGGCAGGACGATCAGGGTCATCCTGGCCTCACCGACTACTTTTTTTAATATACAATCCACGCATTTTTTTATGTGTTTTTTTTTTAATTTGTATTTCTTTTTGTAAGTGATTTCCATATTTGAAAGAATATAATACTGAAGATTATATGTTTGACTAGTTTTTTTTGTCATCGTACAAGTTACCAGATATAATATGATCCAATGAATGAAGTCAATTTTGATGCGACTATTTACGCTGAGTGAACTACTAAAACTACACATTTTTTATAAAAAAATTTTCACAACCCAGATTATTGTTAAAATAACGATATCGTATTTAAAAAAAATTCGATTCCGACATCTTTATATGATGATAGGTTGGTGTGCATATGTTTGCATAGAAAGAAATAATCGATCATGTAGTTTAAAATGTTTCTCTTCGAGTATAAGACAGATTTGACTACGCGACTGCCTTACCGTGTTGTTCAATGTGTTGTAGAATGTGTTGTAGAATGTGTTTGTAGAATGTGTTGTAGAATGTGTTGTGTTGTGTTGTAGAATGGTAGAGTGGCTAGAACCAAACCTGCAGTAGAGTTGAGTTACCCAGCACGTTCACTGTTGCACCTGGATGTACTCTTCCATTTAACATTATGTCCATCACGTAACTGGTTTCAGATTCAGCTAACACTGCACAGGTCATTGGATTCAATTTGCCTGAGTGCTTTGAGTGGCTACATGTTATCGCATTCAATTGAGCCTAATGCTGAACTTAAGCCAACGGGGTTTTTAATCTGGATCCTAATCTGGTGATCCAAGGACCACCTAAATGATCCACGGACCACCTAAATGATCCACGGACCACCTTAATGATCCAAGGACCACCCAAATAATCGATGGGCCGCCTAAATTATCCATGGACCACCTAAATGTTCCAAGAACCAACTAAATGATCCAAGGACCAACGGAATGATACCAGATCCATTTTTTTAATCCAAGATCCACCTATACTATTTTGGTCGACCGTCATTAATGCAATAGTTTTTTTTTACTCTAAATATTCCCTTAAAATCGGCTGCCTCATTATCAACAAATCCCTTGAACGCATGACAGAACCCACACGAGCACTTGAGAGATAGGGCACATGCCTACTTTATCACCCCAATTTTACAGTGTCATTCAGGAGTGACGTTATCTGTCTCATCCCCATCGTTAGAGGGACGGAATTAAAGGACGTTTAACAGATAGTGTGAACTGTTGTCATGTGACCTGTGAAACAACTGTGTGTGGCTGTGATAGTGGTGTGTGGATGTGCTAGGGGGTGCGTGGGTGTGACAGGGGTGTGTGGATGTGCTGGGGTGCGAGGGTGTGACAGGATGCGTGAGTGTGACAAGGTGCGTGGGGTTGACATGGTTGTGTGTGTATGACAGGTGCGTGGGTGTGACATGGGTGGGGGTGTGACAGGGGTGTGTCGATGTGCTAGGGGTGCGTGGGTGTGACAGGGGCGTCCGGGTTTGACAACTATGAATGTATAGGTGTGACACATGTTAAGTAAATTGACAACGTTGCATTGATGTGACAACGATGGTGCGATGTGACAACGGTGTTGCGATGTGACAACGGTGTTGCGATGTGACAACGGTTCATTGATGTGACACGGTGCATTGATGTGACAACGGTGTATAGGTGTGACAACGATACATTATGTGACAATGGTGCACTGATGTGACAACGGTATGAAGGTGTGACAACTGTACATTGATGTGACAACGTTGCATTGATTTGACAACGGTGTTGCGATGTGACAACGGTGCACTGATATGACAACGGTGTGAAGGTGTGACAACGGTACATTGATGTGACAACGGTGTGAAGGTGTGACAACGGTACATTGATGTGACAACGGTGCACTGATGTGAAAACGGTTTTATGATGGGACAACGGTGTATAGGTGTTTGATAAGTGGACGGCTGTGGCGGGGATGGAACCATTCGCCGAAGCCACTAAGTCGACACCACTAAGTCGACGCCACTAAGTCGACGCCGTTTCGCCCACAGCTATTTTGCTGAAAAAGACGGAGAATTTATTTTAAAACAAAAGTGATCATATTGTTCTAGAGCAGGGTTGGGAACCTATGGCTCGCGAGCCAGATGGTGGCTCTATTGATGGCTGCATCTGGCTCGCAGACAAATGTTCGATTATAAAAAAAAAAGTCGCATTAATGGTAAGAAGTACTCATTATTGATTAGCAACAACATAACAATGTTTTTAAAAAGAATTCAGAGACATAATTATTGCATTTTTAGTGTTGAAATTACACCAAATGCACACATTTACTTGAATTTTTAGTTTTAAACATAATGCATGGCTCTCAGACTCTCATAGAATTACTTTTCAAAATAGGTGGTGTCCATGGCCCTCTCAAACAAAAAAGGTTCCCGATTCCTGTTCTAGAGTCTTGAGGAATTAAAATAATGTTTAAAGTTCAATGGTGTCGATTTTCCAAAAAGTTGGTTATTCAAACTCTCC
>CAXITT010001145.1:101331-132107 GCA_964033795.1 Lymnaea stagnalis | reverse complement strand
GGGGGGGGGGGGGGTGTTCAATCTCACTCCACCTCTGACCAAATCTCCTGCCATCTGTTAAAGTGATCAGTTTATCTCTTGCCCTGGTGATTCCTAGTACAGTTTACTTATTGATTTGTTATACTGAATGGGTCCTCTCTTCCTAATTGTTCACATTCATTTCAACTGGATTCATTGATGGTCTTGACCATAATATCAAATGTCGGGCCTTATCCAACATTTTAAAATTAAATGCTGCAAACTATTTTTATTGTTTTTATTTGATTTAATTTTTTTTTAAAGTTTTATAATTGACCAAGTTTTAAACCCAAAGGTAAAATGATAAATTTGTTAAAATAAACATATATGCTGTAATTGTTTTGGGGTTCTTCAATGCTCCATAAAGTCAACGCTGGAGTATCTCAAAGTAAGAATTTGTAAGAATCTATTTATCCTATGATATATTATTTCAGTTGCACAAGTAATTGCTTTGTGTCTTATGCTTTGTGTCTTATGCTTTGTGTCTTACTTCAACAGGAGAAAGGAGTGAAAGTGTTCGTTCTCTTGTACAAGGAAATAGAGGCAGCCCTGACCATCAAGAGTATATACAGCAAGCAGACTCTAATGGCTCAGTGTAGGGAAAATATCAAGGTGGGTTGTTTCTAATGGCTCAGTGTAGTGAAAATATCAAGGTGGGTTGTTTCTAATGGCTCAGTGGAGGGAAAATATCAAGGTGGGTTCATTATGGCTCAGTGTAGAGAAAATATCAAGGTGGATTCATTATGACTCAGTGTAGAGAAAATATCAAGGTGGGTTGTTTCTAATGGCTCAGTGTAGGGAAAATATCAAGGTGGGTTGTTTCTAATGGCTCAGTGGAGGGAAAATATCAAGGTAGGTTGTCTCTAATGGCTCAGTGGAGGGAAAATATCAAGGTGGGTTGTTTCTAATGGCTCAGTGTAGGGAAAATATCAAGGTGGGTTCATTATGGCTCGGTGTAGGGAAAATATCAAGGTGGGTTGTTTCTAATGGCTCAGTGGAGGGAAAATGTCAAGGTGGGTTCATTATGGCTCAGTGTAGAGAAAACTAAGGTGGGTTCATTATGGCTCAGTGTAGAGAAAATATCAAGGTGGGTTGTTTCTAATGGCTCAGTGGAGGGAAAATATCAAGGTGGGTTCATTATGGCTCATTGTAGAGAAAATATCAAGGTGGGTTCATTATGGCTCAGTGTAGGGAAAATATCAAGGTGGGTTGTTTCTAATGGCTCAGTGGAGGGAAAATATCAAGGTGGGTTCATTATGGCGCAGTGTAGAGAAAATATCAAGGTGGGTTGTTTCTAATGGCTCAGTGTAGAGAAAATATCAAGGTGGGTTGTTTCTAATGGCTCAGTGGAGGGAAAATATCAAGGTGGGTTCATTATGGCTCAGTGTAGAGAAAATATCAAGGTGGGTTCATTATGGCTCAGTGTAGAGAAAATATCAAGGTGGGTTCATTATGGCTCAGTGTAGAGAAAATATCAAGGTGGGTTCATTATGGCTCAGTGTAGAGAAAATATCAAGGTGGGTTCATTATGGCTCAGTGTAGAGAAAATATCAAGGTGGGTTCATTATGGCTCAGTGTAGAGAAAATATCAAGGTGGGTTCATTATGGCTCAGTGTAGAGAAAATATCAAGGTGGGTTCATTATGGCTCAGTGTAGAGAAAATATCAAGGTGGGTTCATTATGGCTCAGTGTAGAGAAAATATCAAGGTGGGTTCATTATGGCTCAGTGTAGAGAAAATATCAAGGTGGGTTCATTATGGCTCAGTGTAGAGAAAATATCAAGGTGGGTTCATTATGGCTCAGTGTAGAGAAAATATCAAGGTGGGTTCATTATGGCTCAGTGTAGAGAAAATATCAAGGTGGGTTCATTATGGCTCAGTGTAGAGAAAATATCAAGGTGGGTTCATTATGGCTCAGTGTAGAGAAAATATCAAGGTGGGTTCATTATGGCTCAGTGTAGAGAAAATATCAAGGTGGGTTCATTATGGCTCAGTGTAGAGAAAATATCAAGGTGGGTTCATTATGGCTCAGTGTAGAGAAAATATCAAGGTGGGTTGTTTCTAATGGCTCAGTGTAAGGAAAATATTAAGGATGGTTCATTGTGGCCCAGTGTAGAGAAAAGTGTTATTACTTATGGTGTCATGATTATATGCCAGACATAAGAAAGTGTTTGAATAACTTCAGCCCATGAGCTAGATCCAGCCCATCACCATCTTGTTTGTTTGTACAGCCCATGAGCTGAGGTTGAATTTCCACTCTTAAAACGTTCAAATTCACAGTATCTTTGAAACACATAGCAATCCTATAGATTTAAATTTGCATCCTGCTTGATGCCACAGCTGTCATACAACACACTTATTATTCAGCAATATTCTTTTTATTGAAATTTAGATTTATAAGTTTTTTATTAATTGATGAATAATACCTGTTAAACTAATATTTCACAATTAACAATATTGTAATCAGGTGAATGACTTGTCAGTTACTCTAAAACAAGGGTCTCAAACTCAAATTATCTGGGGGCCGCAGGAGGTAGTCTTAGTGAGACTGGGACGCATCAAGTATTCCACAAAACAAGCGATTACAAATTCACTAAAGTTCAACTGTTACAACCTGCTCAACCTTTGTTAATAATAAATAAAAACATTAAGGGTTCTCAAGAAATAGGCCGTCACATGGCGTATCAATGTTGGCATGACAAAAAATAATAAAATAAAAATATTGTGATTCTTACTGGCGATTTCAAACTGAAACGTGTTCAAAAAGAGGGCATGAGCAAGAAATATTTATGAATTATTGATGTGAAGGAAGATGCTATTGTACGGAGAATGAAATTTAATTTTTTTATTCGTAGAAAAGGAATTTTTGACTAAGCCTATTTGGAAAGTTACCTAAGCTCACAGGATTGGAATTTCCCTCACTGGTCACTCCTACACACTAGCGGCAATTTTAATAGGGATTCTTTGATGCTGAGTCAGATTGCTACAATTTACACAATTCTAGTTTTGCATTACCCACTAACTGACTTTTTAAACTTTTGATATATGTACATACAATATTCAAAGCGTTTTTTCTCAAAACCGCTCTTTGGCCAAGTTTGTCTCATACAATGCTATAAAATAAAAACCTTAAGTCCTTTTTAAAACGGTTTTTACCATTATAATCAACGTCAAAACCTATACAAACATAATATAAATCAGAATTTGACTAGTCGGTGAGATTCGACTGAAACCGTCGCGGAGGGTCCCATTTTAGATATGAGAATGGGGAAAGCGCGCAAGCCGCATTAACACTAATCTTAGCTGTCAAGTAGGGGGCCGCAAAATATGGTATTGCGGGCCCACGGGGCACGAGTTTAAGACCCCTGCTCAAAAATATATATGACTTGACTGGTAAAATTATTATCTTATACTTATTTCATTTCATCTGCAGGTACTTCGCCACCCTGATCACATTCCAGGTAAAGGTGTTCTGCTATGGGCTCACCATTTTTTGACATTCTTCTTATTTTAATATGTGGTAATATTGGTCATGTGTTTGTTCATAATCCATGTGTTGTACATCCATATAGATTTCTAAATTGTAGATCTACACTTTGGCACACTTTCAAAGAAATTATTTATTTTATACTGTGGTATAAACTATATGTACTCTTTTAATGCTATAATTCTTGAAATAATAATGTATGTGTTCAACTTTTACTATGTAGATACCATACAACATATGTACAAGCCCCATTTGCCATAACATACCATTTAGAATTACCGCCACCTAACTTAAGACCCTCTCATATATAAAGCCTGGATACATCAGCGATCACTGACATTCTTGTCCCAACAGATCACTGACATTCTTGTCCCATGAGATCACTGACATTCTTGTCCCAAGAGACCACTGACATTCTTATCCCAAGATATCACTTACATTCTTATCCCCCGAGATCACTGACATTCTTGTCCCAAGATATCACTGACATTCGTATCCCAAGAGATCACTGACATTCTTGACCCAAGATATCACTGAAATTCTTATCCCAAGATATCAATGACATTCTTGTCCCAAGATATCACTGACATTTTTATCCCAAGATATCACTGACAGTCTTGTCCCAAGATATCACTGACATTCATATTCCAAGAGATCACTGAGATTCTTATCCCAAGATATCACTAACATTATTGTCACAGAGACCACTGACATTTTTATCCCAACATATCACTGACATTCTGGTCCCAAGATATCACTGACATTCTTATCCCAAGAGACCAATGACATTCGTATCACTAGTATTTTTTTTAAAAATTAATTGTAGTTTTTGTTATATTTTAAATTTTTTAAACAATTTTCCAAATTTTCTTTTTCACATTTTTTAACATAATTTGTTTTATTTAAACCAGGCCTGCACAACTCAAAATGTAAGGCGGGCCGTAAAACTTTATGAAAAACTTGTGTGGGTCGTAATACATTATGAAAAACTTGTGCGGGCTGAAAGATTTTAGGACAGGGGCAAAAGCTAGTAAGAAAATAATAATAACAAAGAATATTTTGTTACTTCTGGGGCCACCAAAGTTGGTACTGGCGGGCTATCAAGTGGGTGCCCTGCGGGCCATCAAGTGGGTGCTGGCGGGTCTTCAAGTAGGTGCTGGTGGGCGATCAAGTGGGTGCTGACGGGCCATCAAGTGGGTGCTGGCGGGCCATCACGTGGATGCTGGTGGGCCATCAAGTGGGTGCCGGCGGGTCTTCAAGTGGGTGCTGGTGGACGTTCAAGTGGGTGCTGGCAGGCCTTCAAGTGGGCGCTGGTGGGCCATCAAGTGGGTGCTGGCGGATCTTCACGTTGGTGCAGGCCTGATTTACACCCATAACTTTTGCCATTTAAATTAATTTTTTTTAACTCTCTGAGAATCCTCAAACCTGCTCACAAATATAAGGAGTTTAAAAATATGGAATATTGGGTGTGTGTTCCTTTTTGGACTTATTGTTTATTCTACATTTAATAGATTTAAAATTACATTAATTGAAAAGGGATTAATGCCATCCCACGAATGAATGGATTACTATGAAGGCAATATTCTCTCTGCTACAGGATGACAGATCTGGGTTCGATAAGTTTGAAACCAAAACTTGACACACCGTTCTCAGCTTCTGACAACAACTTACATCAGGAGCTCTCCAGTCATACAGAGCTGTCTGTGGTATGTGGTTGGATAATTGATTTAACTCAATGCTAAAAAAACTGTTGGAGTCAAAGTTTGATCTGTCACAACTCAAGTCAGAATAGTTATTAGTAAAATCAGAGACCAGTGTTTCCAAAAGTGGTGGTCTGCAAGCGTGACATTGCCTGTCTGCATAATATGAACCAAGAAACTGGAGAACTAATTTTAATGTATTTTCGCTTTAGTCTCGCTTCAAATGCAATTTTTAAACAAAAAATGATATTGTCTTGTGCACAAAACAATACATGGACCCGTCCTGAGGATTTCTATAATCCTGATTAAAAACTCAAGATTATAAATATATTTAGAAAACTGCTAGTGAAGGGATTTTTAAATTTTAAAACAGCCACACAGCAAAAACTTATATGGCTGACATTATATAATTATTCATTTGGAAGGAAGACTGAAACTGATGCTAAAATTCAGTTTAAAGTTAAATTTTAAGTATATAGTAAAAACTGCAAAAGTTAAATTTTTAGGTATATAGTAACAACCGCAATGCTACACTTGCAGGTGACAGATGACAGTATTTCAGAGACAGGATCCTGGCAAGTTGTGAACAATGCAACTCCAGAAATTGTTGTTAGTGAAGAAAAGGCAGTGGCCGGCAGTACAGATTATCAGGGAAGACCTAACGCGAAAGGAAAGAAATCTATTGAACCCAATAATGCAAAAGCTTCTGTAACTACTTCTTCCCGTCATCAGTCTACCGGGTCCAACACACCGGACCACCCGGGCACATCTCATGGTAGTCATGACAGCCAACCAAAGGAGTCGGTTCCCAAACATTCCATCTCAAACCAGCCAATAGATGCTAACGTGGTTGTGAAAGTGACCAATGCCAGTGATGATGAGGGCAGTGACCACGACAGAGTCTCTAGGAACAGCGTTTACAGCAACAGTTCCGTAGGGAGCAGCCCAAGAGAACTGCAGCAGCCCAGCGTCAACTTTAAATATGTGAAAGCTGAAGACGCCATCCCAGGGACCGCCTTTATCGACACCATAGGCTTCAGTGACACGGCCCTCGAGGAGATCAACCAATCTATGCAACCATTCAAAGACATCCACAGTCAAAGCCTACGTGATCGTTCTGCCCTGACAACCAGTGAAATAATTTTAAATGTTCCACATAACTCTGTGAGTGTTGGCTTTGAGACTTTACTAGACAAAGAAATTATTTGCTGTGCTGAAGCTCCTGACATTCCACCCAGTGCCAAGACAAACTATGCAGATTCACCTTCCCCAAAAGGGAACGTTCGTTCTCATTCATCTTCCCCAAAAAGAAACAGAAGCGCGTCTGCATCTCCTCGGGGCAAAAGAAGGGACACAAGCGAAGATAGGAAGTCGTCAAGTGCCAGCACTGGAGTTAAGGCGTCACATTTGTGGAAAAGAAGATCAAAGAATAAAAGTTTGGAGCTCATTATTCCCAGCAAAAATGGCGTGACCAAAAGTTCTGAAGGAGGCGGGCATGTGATCAATGAGAATGGAATTCAGAGGTCAGAAGAAGTCAGGTCAGAAAAATTCCGCGTGAAAGATTCCAAATCAATGGGTCGTCCGAAGAGAGATAAAAATAAACTAGGTGCCGCAGACAATGCCAAGCCACGGGCCAGCAGTGACTCGTCCGGCACCGGGGAGCTCATGCTAAGTGAAAGGCTGTCCCTGCCGGTTGGGGCAACAGCCAGATCTAAGGAAACACCAGTGATGGCGGAAACCCCTTCGAGGGCTTTCAGTTTCTCTAGCACCGTGGGTGCCATGAGCGCTCTACGTAAAATGATGCATCGAAAGGAGCAGAACAACAACGATGGTAACGACAATGTTTCAGTCCCATCCAAAGAAGAGCAGGGAAATGCTGCCAGGCGGCGCTGGAGGATGATCCTGAATGTGACCAAGTTCGAGTCCATGGTGCGCACACCACAGGTTCCTGAGAGGGTTGATGAAAGTCTTTTCTACAACCAAAACATCAAACATCCTTCAACCAGGAGCCGGTTGGTCAGTACTTTGAATGTTGTTTAATACCCTCAGAAAAGTAAATGGATAATCTTATCTTTGTACATTTTTATTACTTACCGAGACTTCTTAGTTTGTCTTAGCTGCTGTTTTGCTCTGTATTAGACTCGCTGACTTACCTTAGAATCAATAGGGCGCAACAAACCGCTGGACATGTTTGTCCCACAAATAAAACTGTAGTGTTACAGAAACTACTCTATTTCAGAGATGCCAAGAAACTTTTTAAAAAAATGTTAGATATCTGTAACTAATTAAGTTATGTAACATAATACATACAGCAACAAAGTCTACGTCTGTTTGCTCAGGAGGAAAGCCAAAAACTAAAAGTTTAATTGTCAACATGTGTGCAATAACACTTGGTGCAATTTTTAGTTTCTATGGTTACCTAATATTTTAATAAACAATGGCAGGAGCAATGAGTGAACTACCCAATCATCTAACGTTACTTGACAAAACATGCATTCAAGTGATGCCATCAGAACCCCATATTTAGTGCTTCCCACCCTACCCCAAAACTGGATAAGCAAAGGCAAATTTTATTCACGTCCCTGAACTATATTTAAAAAACTTATGTCCCACCCCTTTTTAAGCTGCAAATTTATGACATCATTTAAATGGAGACTATTTCCATAAAACAAAAGAAAAAATGATGCACCAAATAGACTTGTGATATTTTAAAAACTCTCATCTGCAGATATCACGATTTTTTTTTTTTCGAGGGCTATTCAACTCACCTTAAAATTGTTTAAAAACAAACAATTTTGTCTAAATCTAAATTTCCTGGCCATAACATCTGATGTTGATATCAACTTCATTTCTCTGTCTTGTTAGGTTTTTTTTTCTTTATAGACACCTCACAAAACAAGAGCCACCTGAGAAGTTAAATAAGTTGAACTGTAAAGATTCTATTTTGTCTTCTATCACAATCTTGAGGGTGAAGTAACACAAGCTGAAATGTAAAGGTTCTATTTTGTCTTCCATCACAACTTGAAGGTGAAGTCATAAGCTGAAATGTAAAGGTTCTATTTTGTCCTCCATCACAATCTTGAAGGTGAAGTCCTTTAAGGAAGGAGTGGACAAATTGAAAAGACAAGGCAGGAGGGACAGTGGAGATGAGGAGACTTTGAAGGCTGACAGAAATCATTACCTACAAGTCCCGATTCCATCACAATCTTGAAGGTGAAGTCCTTTAAGGAAGGAGTGGACAAATTGAAAAGACAAGGCAGGAGGGACAGTGGAGATGAGGAGACTTTGAAGGCTGACAGAAATCATTACCTACAAGTCCCGAATGCCATGCACCACACAGAGAGTGAAGAGAACATTCTGGAGAGAGGCCTGCTGGGATCAACCAAGCTCTGGATTGGAAAAGATTATGTGAATTTTATATACAAAGACTTTGTCAGCCTGGATCAACCTTTTGAAGGTACAGCCTCCAATGCTCTGTGGTCTTGTCCTTATTGTTCAAAACTGCATTATTTCCAGCATTGAAAATAAATTAATTAAAAGTAAACTAGCTTATTCAGAATAATGGAAAAATGTCCTTAAAAAAAATATTTGGTTAATAGAAATGTTTCTTAGCCATTAATAAAGGAGAGAAAAGAGGTAATTTAAAGATGTTTACTGTAACACCATGTGAAGAAAAATTGCTGTTTATTTTCTGCAGACTTTATTGACCGCACCAAGTTTACCAGGATGCCCTGGCACGACATAGGCTGCGTTTTGTATGGGAAGTCTGCACGAGATCTGGCCAGACATTTCATTGGTCGATGGAATTTTACAAAGGTAGAAAACTGGCGATAAAATGTTCTGTCTTCCCTTTGATTGCAAGGTGATCAAAGTATCATATTGCCAACTGGAATGTTTCTTGTATCAGAAATGTGTTTATGAGACACACTCATTTCACTGGTTTCATTTTCCCCTACTTTGGTAATGCCAATTTTTTTAAGTTCTTTTTTTTTTTACAAAAACAATTCACATTTTAAAATAAATTATTTATATTTATATTATTTTAATATAAATGGAAAAAAAAAATTTTGTGCTCATTTTATTATCTCAAAGTCTTCCCCAGTGTTTCCTAAAGGAACAGTTTGGTGGGGGTATGGGCTGCACAGGAACAAAAATATATTATTTTATTGCTATTAAGTTTATGCAATTTTTTTTTACGCGAGGTACTCAGTATTACTAAAAGTATTGTCTGGGGTACACAGTTGTCAAAAGTTTGGGAAACACTGGGCTACCCCAAGGCTGAATAAGAAAATTGTGCCCAGTGTTTAATTTTTTATGATTTACTCTGTAAGAGAAGCATCCATTTATTTTTTGGTAACTGCGGAGAGCTACAAGTGTTTAATGGGTATATCAACAAATGAACACTCAGGGCTAATTTGTTTTTTTTCCCCATCCTGTCATGTTATTGATGTTGACACCTTTCCTATCACAGTCGTGTTATTGATATTGACACCTATCCTATCAGTCATGTTATTGATGTTGACACCTATCCTATCACAGTCATGTTATTGATGTTGACACTTTTCCTATCATGGTCATGTTATTGATGTTGACACCTATTCTATCACAGTCATGTTATTGATGTGGACACTTTTCCTATCACAGTCATGTTATTGATGTTGACACCTATCCTATCACAGTCATGTTATTGATGTGGACACTTTTCCTATCACAGTCATGTTATTGATGTTGACACCTTTCCTATCAGTCATGTTATTGATGTTGACACCTATCCTATGGCAGTCATGTTATTGATGTTGACACCTATCCTATCACAGTCATGTTCTTGATGTTGACACCTATCCTATCACAGTCATGTTATTGATGTTGACACTATTCCTATCACAGTCATGTTATTGATGTTGACACCTATCCTATCACAGTCATGTTATTGATGTTGACACCTATCCTATCACTGTCATGTTATTGATGTTGACACCTTTCCTATCACAGTCATGTTCTTGATGTTGACACCTATCCTATCACAGTCATGTTATTGATGTTGACACTATTCCTATCACTGTCATGTTATTGATGTTGACACCTATCCTATCACAGTCATGTTATTGATGTTGACACCTATCCTATCACAGTCATGTTATTGATGTTGACACCTATCCTATCACGGTCATGTTCTTGATGTTGACACCTATCCTATCACAGTCATGTTATTGATGTTGACACCTATCCTATCACTTTTCCTAAAACAGCTGGAAAAATTTAAAAGAAATGCCAACTTTCCTCTACTCATCCCAAAGACTACAGCTAAATATTCCATACCGACATCCATCAAAGACATCACATTCGAAGTGAAGGCTCAGGTAAAGCTCTTGTTTCTAATTGCTCAAATACATTCTAAATTCTCTTTGTGGATCTTGAGATATTTTTAAATTTTTAAAACTTCCTTAATGTTTTCTCAATGTGTCCACAGTCCAAGATGAGAGCTGTTGAAATAATCACCTTTGTATTACAGTATGTTTTCTCTCATTCCCACATTTTCACCACAGGTATTGCGTAGCAGCTGTGGGTGGTCAGCGGGTATTGGACAACCGGAGAGTTCTATCCATGAGGCTTATGAGCACTGCATAGAGAATGCCAGGGAATTTATTTACATAGAGGTATGGATCTGTTCAAGTCACGCTCCCAACGTTGAAAGCATGCCTTAGGACAGTGGAGCCCCACCCTGTAGCCCATTTCTGTGTTTCTTATGTAAGCCACAAAAAAAAAGTTTTCCAGCCACCCGAGGGCTGCAAATGACAACATCTCAAAAGAAAATTATTCCCATTATTAATACTTCTTACCTTGTGCATAAAGAGCCATATTATATATCCAATAGCATTATCGGCTCATCAAGAATATAACTAAAGCTAATAAAAACTTCAGCCCTTTTTAATTTTTAATGATATATTTTGCTCTGAATTGTAAGAGCTATTGTCTTATTTGAGATAATCAGTAACACCTGCCCTCATCAGATTTTCTTAATGTTCACTCGTGAAATTGTTACATTTTGTGGACTTGATGATGGTCATTACTTAGAATCCAGCTTCACTGACGAAGTTACTTCCAAAAACATGCTCAAAATTGTGTTACATTTCCCTAGTTGTGTAGATTCATCAGAAGAAACATATGTTATTCATCAGAAGAAACATACATTATTCATCAGAAGAAACATGTTATTCATCAGAAGAAACATACGTCATTCAGAATTTCTTTGGCCATGCATATGTTTGTTTAAATTTTAAAAAAAAATGATTTCAATATTCTTCCTACTGTCTCAAACAATTCCTCCCTGACTGAATCGCACCAACTGAAAACAATCACAGTGTGCACCCTGCTTTCTACTCATTGAACATCTCATATTCTGACCAGGTTCTTGCCCCCCAACATCATAATACATGATGGAGACACACTCTCCCATACCTGGCTAGACTACCAGTTCAATAACATGGTGCCATAAATGGTTCACACTGCCCACTGTGGTCATTCTGTTGTGACACCTTTAGTACATCAGCTTGATTACTCCGACCCCAAGATTTTCCCTGGCAATAATTAACTTTGTATGCTCACCTATTTCCCCTAACTTGGCCCCATTGGTGGGGGCGTTGGTGAGGGTGTTGGTGGGGGCGTTGGTGGGGGTGTGGATATTTTTACAATAACAAAGTAGCTACACAGCAAGCTACTTTTGGTTTCTCTATTCATCTTCCCCAAATTTGTTAGTAAACATACCTGATACCCTGAAACACCTCCACTGTGCAACAGAAAGCAGGAGAAGATATCCAATTTTTTTTAGCTTTTGTGGCCACCCTTTTTCTATGTTACAACTGACTTCTCCTGTGATTTCCCAACAATATTAAATCAATGAATGTGGTTTGAAAATAATATGTTTATCCTAAAATGTTTTATTTTTTTACATGCATCGCAAAAATTTCTCAAGCTGTAGTGGGCCAGCGTTTAAAAAGGAGCTGACACATAACTTATTCAAAATTTATTAAAAAGAAACTTAATTGCAGCAATTCATTTAATTTCTCTATAAATATACATTCATTAATGAAAGTTGTTATAGAGTTTATAATCTAATGGAATTTTTTAATATGTACATGGTTTCTATTCTTTGAACTTCAGATTTATACTATTATAAATATATTAATTTCTTATAAAGAAATTTCTAACTTTTAATAGTATGAAAAAGAAATTTATTTTTTTTTAAATTTAACGATTTATCTCATCTTTGCTTTATTTTTCTTTCCTCCGCAGAATCAGTTTTTCATCACACAAGTTGGAAACAACAGTGTAGTCAACAACTGCATAGGCACCGCTCTCTACAAGCGGATACTTCGAGCTCATAGGTATACTTTCTTTAAACCTCTAATAAAACAACTACACACAATTATAGTTATACTTTCTTTAAACCTTTATTGAATCAACTTCGTACAATCATAGGTATACTTTCTTTAAACCTCTATTGAAGCAACTTCGAACAGTCAAAGCTATACTTTTTTTAAACCCCAATTCAAACAACTTCATACAATGATTCTTATTCTGAACTGCAGAGCCTTTAAAAATGTATAATATAAGGTTAATACATCAAAATTGTGTTGGAGGTTAATACATCAAAATTGTGTTGGAGGTTAAGACATCAAAATTGTGTTGGAGGTTAATACATCAAAATCGTGTTGGAGATTGTGGACAGGGTACTTAATCAAGATCAATATTAAAATATTGAATGTTAAAGGACGGCACAAGATTTAAATGTTTATATTTTTTCTCCAATGTTTGATCTGGATTCAGAGGATATTTTGTACACTTGCTCCAGCCTTAAAGATTACACACCACCTTGCCAGCCAAACCTTGTCAGGAAACCTTAGAGAATATCTCTTGTTAAATCTTACTTGAAGCGATTTCAAAAAAGAAAGTGTTAAATTGTCTTTGTGTTGCCACATCCGTCTAAAACTGTTTTGTTTGCAAATGATTCCTTTTGAAAGGTGTGCAAAATAAACCAAAAAATTATTGTTCAGAATCTGCCTACGTGTGTATTTGCTCTTTAAAGTCATCTCTACAAGTTGCTAATGATTTAACATTGGTCTTTTGCAGAAATTAGAATGACTATTTTTTTTAGCTTTAACACTCACTACATTTCACTTGGACAAACACTTTTTTTTTTTTTAAATTGCGTCTCTCTTGCAATTAATAAATATTAACATAATTTTAAAAGAAATTTGTTAATGATTTAACATTGGTCTTTTGCAGAAATTAGAATGACTATTTTTTTTAGCTTTAACACTCACTACATTTCACTTGGACAAACACTTTTTTTTTTTTTTAAATTGCGTCTCTCTTGCAATTAATAAATATTAACATAATTTTAAAAGAAACTAGTCTCCGTTAATTGTTTCCCCATAGTAGATGCATGTCACTATGTATTGTCATTTTAATGCAAAAGTCCATGCTGCTGTTTACTCCTGTCTAATGTCACAATGACCCTGGTTTCAGGAGCAGCAGTAACTTCAAGGTGTATGTTGTGATGCCCCTGCTCCCTGCGTTCGAGGGGGAGTTTGGCACCAGCACGGGTGTGGCTCTGCAGGCGGTCACACACTGGAACTACTCCTCCATCTGCAGGGGGGGCAACTCCCTCATGGAGAGGCTGGCCAAAGAGATTCCAGACCCCAACAAATACATTGTGTTCTGTGGACTGAGGAGTTGGGACAAGCTTGATGATAAGTTGGTGAGGGTCATTACAGCCTGCATGAGACTGAAGTTTTGATTATTTTTACTTACACTTGACTTGTGTAGTCAGTTGTGTTAAGTATTATGTTTATTTACACTTAGATAGTCAGATTATGATGTTTATTTACACTTATGTAGTCAGTTGTGTCAAGTATTATGATGTTTATTCATACTTATGTTGTTTGTTGTAAAGTCTAATGTTTCAATATTTATTTTTAAATCTTGGTAATACAAAAAACAGGAAATGTTTGTCATAATGAAATACCGAAACCTACCAAAAATGTGTTGTGGTTAAAAAAAAAATAATGTTTGGTTTTCATTTAATGACCATTTCATTGTGTACCTACCAGATGACTGAGTTAATCTACGTACACAGCAAGCTGATGATAGTTGACGATGACACTGTCATAATTGGCTCTGCCAACATCAATGACAGGAGCCTGCTTGGCACGAGAGACAGTGAGATTGCTGTGATGTTTGAAGACATCCACAAAGTTGACGTCACCGTCAAAGGCAAGCGGTACAAGGCAGGAAAATTTGCCTCGTCCCTGAGATGGACTATATTCCGGTATTTGACCACATCTTTTTAAGTGTCTTCTGGGTTTTTTTTAATAGATTTTCTTTCATTTTCTACCAGACTCATTAAAATTATAACAGATGATCCCAACAGTATCAGATTGTCTGAAACATAATTTAATTTTTTTGTAAATCCAAAAAGTAATCAAAATTGCCAAGCTAGACAATTCACAAGAGTTGTATGACTTTATTCACCAGGTCTCCATTTGTTCTTTGATGAATGCATGTCTTTCTGCATTTTCTAATTTGTTTGATTTTGTAATAAGCTTTATCCCGCATTTTTTATTTTTAAAAATTGTTTTTTTTTTACTACATTGCTCTATTCAGAGAAGATTAACTTCTGTCTCTTGATTTTATCGTTTACCTCCCTTTTTTCAGTGAACATCTTGGCATTCACAATGAGCCAGACTTTGTTGACCTCACAGACATCTCCAGTGACAGTTTCTACAAAGAAGTTTGGATAAAGAGAGCTGCTGTCAATACTAAATGTTTTGATGAGGTACTCATTTTATTCAGCTTTGTATTTGTATTTCATTTCTATGCTTTGGTCAGCATGGCTCTACTAGATTGGTTTATTCATCAAGTTCTTTCACATTTATAATGCATCATACTAGCACTGAATCAACTCAAGTCCTTTTTCATAATAAATGCAACTTAAATTTAATTTAAATACACTGATGTTAATTCCACATACACATGTATAGCTGCTTGCTATCAGAGAGAAATAAAACACAACCTCCTTTCACAAAGTTCCTTTCAAGGCATCTCACACAACACACTAGACAATAAATCATAACAAGCATAAAAATATGTCACCAAGTCAAGATAAGGAGGAGCGTTCACTAACTAATTAATCTCTCAAATTCACACACCACGTAATCAAACATAATAACTCCCATACTCAACAACCAGCACTGAGGCTGCTGTGGACAAGCTTGACTTTCTTGTAGATATCATGTCTTCTGTGTGAGTGCCTCCTGTGTGAGTGCCTCCTGTGTGAGTGCCTCCTGTGTGAGTGCCTCATGTGTAAGTTTACCAAGAGAGTAAAAGTGACTGGGTGATGTATTAACATTTTATATCCACATGCGCCAAAAAAAACAACTTCTCTCCACGGTACGTTGAAAAATAAGATTGTAAGTCGGATGATATTGATTTTACTTTGTACATTTAATACAGAAATCTGCATTACTACAACTAGCAAGATTAACCGAGGAATTATTCTACTACATCTTAATTGCTATCAAATTCATCAATTAAGTCCATTGTTTAGAAAATTGTAATTGGTCAGAATAAAAAATTCTAAATTTGATTTTAATTGGATTTTCACAAGCTATTTATATTTATAAGTTGCTATTTATTATTTATGATTAAGAAATCATGCAACGAAAGGAAGATCATTCATGAATTTTTCATTAGCATGGTATGGATTAAAAAAAGTTCAAATCAGTCTTGGCCGTTGGTTATCATGTGGACATAAACTTTTAACAAGCAATTTTGTATTTAAATTAATTTTTTTTTCTAGACTTTAATTTTTGTAATTTTTTTTCTGTAGGTGTTCCGCTGCCTACCAACTGATAATGTTCAAAGCTTTGCAGAGCTGCGTCACTATCAGAGTGTGATGCCGTTGGCACAGAGCAACCCAGAAGAGGCCATGAACTGGCTGAAAAAGGTCAAAGGTTACTTAGTGCTCTTGCCACTGCAGTTTTTGAGAAAAGAAAACTTGAGTCCTAAAGTTGGTCAGAAGGAAGCGCTCCTCCCCACACAGCTGTGGACATAGCATCCTGCTGGTGCACAGCCCTCCTCCCCACACAGCTGTGGACATAGCACCCTGCTGGTGCACAGCCCCCCTCCCCACACAGCTGTGGACATAGCACTCTGCTTATGCACAGCCCTCAAATCACACAGCATTAGTAGAGATATGTTCTTTTTTTCTATTGTAAACCAGTTTTATGAAAGTGTGACTTTTCATTGTCGTGTGATGTTTTCATTCTTAAATAGTATTTTTAAGCTCAGCTTAAAAATCAGTAAATAATTTATAATATAAGCTGGACTTATAATTGCAGCCATATGTTTTTTAAATTTTGTATACATTATCCTACCTATTAAATCTTTATGTCATTTTTATCATTTTACACTTTTTCTAAAGTCTATGATCTTGAGGTATATCTCTGAAGACTGCCGATTTCTACCAAAAAATGTGTAGTTTTCTGTAAACATTCTTTAATGCTACTGTTGATTCTCCATTATTTTTACTTAACTTTGATGTTTTGAAGTATTTTACAGAAATTTGTGAACTCTAGCAAAAACACTTTTATTTAAGTGTGTACTTGTTACTAAGATACGTCTGCTGTTCAAAAGAACTTGTTTATTTTCTTTCTCAATATTTGTATTTCTTCTCATCTCAGCAATGTTGTTTTATAAAAATGGATTAGACATTGTGGTTTGCCTGAATTAATTAAATTTATGTTTGTTTTTTTTTTATGAATTTATGTGATGAGATACCAGATCTAATGGAAAATTATTTTATTACATTTAGTTGTCAAAATGTCAAATTAAGTCAGAAAAATCAAGTTTTTCTTAAAACTGTATTATTTTGTAATCGGCGCTGTGGTTACCAACAACGACTACTTTTTTCCATTAGCAACTAAATTTAACTTGCATTCTGATTTTTTTGTTTTTAGCGAGGGGTGTATTTCTTATTGTGCCTATTTGACTGACCACTGATAGCCTGCATAAATGAGTCATCTAGTGCACTGTTCACAATTTATGACCTTTCTGAGAAATGATCTTGCCCTTAACTAATACAGTGTAAGTTATCAGTATTTATATTGCCATGTTCTTTAAACAAGTATTTATTTTGTTAAAATCGAGTGTGGATAAAGGGAGATAATTTGAACATTCTCTCTGTTTTTACTTTTATGTTTCAAGGGGCATTTTTTATTTTTTTTATTTTTAGGGACAACGCAAATTCATTTTAAAATATTCAACTTCTAAAAGATAAATTGTTTTTATTTTTATTAACCACTTCGTTACCCCTGACGTTGATGCGACGTCACGATCGCCCACTTTCATTTACCAAAGACGTCACATTGTCATCATAACAAAGAGGGAAAGAACTTTTCTGAAATACCACGTCGACGTCATAATTTCATTGCTATATATTTTTTTATTCGTTTATTTATTAAGAATTTAATAAGCGAATCAGATAGAGCAGGCCTGCACAACATACGGGCGCCCTGCATAACATACGGGAGGCCTGCACAACATACGGGCAGCCTGCACAACATACGGGCAGCCTGCAAAACATACGGGCGGCCTGCATAACATACGGGAGGCCTGCCCGCACCAACTTTGCAGTCCGCGAAATAATGAAATATTCTTTATTCTTAATATATATTTTCTTAATCGATTTCCCCCCCCCCCTCCCCCTTTCCTATTTTAGGCCTGCAGAAGTTTTTCATAAAGTATTATGGCCCGCCTCAAATTTTGAGTTGTGCAGGCCTGCCTCACATTTTGAGTTGTGCAGGCCCACCTGACATTTTTAGTTGTGCAGGCCCGCCTGACATTTTGAGTTGTGCAGGCCTGAAAAAATACTGGAAGTTTCTTCTTAAAGATCTTTAATTGCTGAATCAGCAAAAAATTGATGCCCACAATCATCAGTAATTAAAAGGTTAACACAGACATTCCTCATTTACATGATCTTCATAGTGTCCAAAAATGTGTGCATTTTAGTTGTGTTATTGTGAGTGTTCAGAATGCTACCATTTGTTTTTGGAAAAAATTGTATCCTTCATCAATGCCCGAGTGTTTATTTAATCTTTTATTGAAGCATGGGGATTTACATCTTTTATTTGCAAATTGTGCCTTCTAATAATTATCAATGTGATACATTTCAATGAATTGTCTTTCTCTCATTATAATGTAAAATATTCTCTTGCTTAAAACTGGAATTATGGGAATGCATTTGTCTCCATGAACTTTAAAGAATTAGAAAATAGAGATAGAATATAATATAGTGCTCAAATTCTTTTATATTTTGATTTTTGTTGTCTTTGATTATCCACCATTAAAGTTTGTTATTTCACTTTATCTTAAATTGTATGTGAGCTCTTACTTCAATGTAATATCTTTTCCTGTGGTTTTCCATAGCTTTTTTTAAATTAAAAGTATTTGTTCCAAAACATATCTAGTATGTTAACTTTGTGTATGTTTTATTTTACTATTTGTTTCTTTAGTGTTACTGAACCTGAGATACTGCTTCCAAAAATGTATTTCATACATAGATGTCATTCCTTTCTTGGGGTCTCATGTCAGCAACTTTCTCCATGCATTCCTTTCTTGGGGGTCTCATGTCAGCAACTTTCTCCATGCATTCCTTTCTTGGGGGTCTCATGTCAGCAACTTTCTCCATGCATTCCTTTCTTGGGGGTCTCGTGTCAGCAACTTTCTCCATGCATTCCTTTCTTGGGGGTCTCATGTCAGCAACTTTCTCCATGCATTCCTTTCTTGGGGGTCTCATCTCAGCAACTTTCTCCATGCATTCCTTTCTTGGGGGTCTCATGTCAGCAACTTTCTCCATGCATTCCTTTCTTGGGGGTCTCATGTCAGCAACTTTCTCCATGCATTCCTTTCTTGGGGGTCTCATGTCAGCAACTTTCTCCATGCATTCCTTTGCTGAAATCCAAAGTTTTCTTGTAACCTAATCCCAACTTGTATGAAATTTGAGAGGGTGATTGTTTTGTTTCTACATAACATGGCATTGTCAACTGAATCTTTTTTTCAAATCTAAAAATAGCCACATAAATGTATATACAATATCTTGAACTTTTTGTGACTTGGTTTTTTTGTTATGTGACTTTCTTTTAAAACTGCATTTATCTTATCAGTGAACTTCATTTGAATCTATCATCTGTAGTTCGAGTGTTCTGAAAGTTAGGATTTGTAAAGATTTAATATGCTTCATAAATTTAATCGATTTAATTGTAGTGAGGACATTTTTCTCTATGGATATGCAGCAGTCGTACTGGTTTCATTAAAATAAGATTACTTGTTCTTAAACACTTCTTTTGTAATGGTCGTAACTCTACATAACTTAGTGCCATCATTCACTTGGTAAGTTGGAGATACTTTGGAGTAACCTATTTTGTTTAAAACCTTGTTGCTTTTTTTTTTTTTCATGTCAGTAATTGATTATTCAGACTGACACATGGTTAAAAAGTTTAATGTAAAACCACTTAAACAGTTGTTAAAACTCATGCAAATATCACTTTAGCTACAAATTAATTTTTATATCTTGATTACACATGGCTATAAATTTAGATTATATTTATTGTGTTTCATGCCATGAAACATTGCCAAAGATTTACCACATATTTTACCCAAGCTCTCCCCAAAACTTTACATATCAAATCCCACACTTGATAAGATTTATTTATAAAATGGCATATTCCAGTATAAACCTGCAAGATGTTTTAAGTAATAGGAACCAGACATGCTTATACTTTTTGTTTGCTTTTTTATTTCATATCTTTTGTCCAATCTGAAATCTAGAATTTTCCTCATGATATTCTAAAGTGACACTTTAACTCTCTTGAAATTACTATTAGACGAGTAAATGCCATTATCATTGAAAGCATGCCTTGCCTTGCCATAAGATATTTGATGCCAGCCATTTAGTTATACCAGCTGGTGTGTAAGTTAAATTGAGCATATTGGCCACTTTGTCCAGGTGTATTGGCTGGATAACAGGATTGTATGGATCAAATCAGTTTAATTCACCTGAGCAATATTAAATCTTTTTTTTTTTTTAATTTGTTTTCAGTCTGTCCTTAGTCTTATTCCACATGTAATTTAACAAGGTTGGTTAAATCTTGAGGGCAGTTCATGGTATGTATAAATGCGATGCTCGTTTGAGAGGAGGACCAGACATTTTCTTGACCACTCACTTTCCATGACTTGCGACTAAATAAACAAATGCATATTTTGTTTGCTCTATATTTTGATTGACCTCCCATTCATTGTGGATACCAAATGTAGTTCAATCAGAGCTGAGTCTTGAAGTCATTAGCCATGCTCTCGAATTAAACTGGGTCGTATCCCCAAGAAAAACTAAGTATTACCCGTTTTTATTGAAACAATTTTTTTGAGCTTTCTTCTGATCTGCAATAGGCTGTCCACAATATCAGATTAATGGTTAAAACCTGTCAGTTTTGTATAAAAAAAAAGATTTCTGCCACTTTTGTATGTTTTGAACTTCCAAGGGTCATCCGTTTATGAGTTATGTGCCAAGGCTAATAGGTCAACAAGCATTATGAAAAGTCATAAGTCTACTAAAGTAGAGCATCCATCTTTGTCGTGACTGAATCTGTGGTGTAAAATATATTAAGGAATAATATGGAAAGTAGTTGTGTAAATAGACCATAACTTACTGTGATGCCTGGTTGTGTATTATTTATTGTATATTTTTACCTAAAGCATTGAAACACTGCTATTTAACATCCCCTTCCTACAGAGAAAATTATAAAAATACTAATTTCACTCTGCATTGATAAAATAGTTGTGTGAATGTGTAGGCTTCCCTCTAACACTTCTATGATTGTTTGTAACATCAAGAGTTGTAGGAAATGTTCACCAATGAAAAGAAACTGAAAATTTTGTTTATGTTGTGGAAAAGCATTTTTCTCTGAATGAACTGTGCTGTGCCAAAATGACTGGATGAGAATAAAATTATGTTCAAATAAAATTATGTGTTACAAGATACGTGTTATGCCATACTGGCATTTTTCTCTGAATGAACTGTGCTGTGCCAAAATGACTCGATGAGAATAAAATTATGTTCAAATAAAATTATGTGTTACAAGATACGTGTTATGCCATACTGCAGTGACATGAACCTGTTGAGCTTTTGCTGAACTAAATCTACTTCAGAGTTAACTGCTTGGTGTCAACATTTTTTCCTTAAATTTTACTTATATCAAGAATTTGTTTTGTTTTTTTTTCCTTTTAATTCTGCTATTTTACTACTCCCCGCTGGTTATTAAGATGTTGTATTCATACATGCCAACCTGTATATAAAAAAAAAAATTTTCTTACATAAATAGCTGAAAAACTGTACAGAAAATAAAATGTCATAATTTTTATCAGTTTTATTTTATGGCATGAATTAAAAAAATGAATAATCTTCCCTTTGAATGTTACATCTTTCATAAATAGGAATATTGCATCTTTTAAATGAAAGTAGCTTGATGATTTTTTTCACTGGTCACTTGCAATTTTTCAGGTTGGCATGTATGGTTGTATTATTGAGAATGGAATGTCATTTTATATCTCTATGTCTATTATGCTTCATATCTATAATAATAATTATTAAAATAGCTCGCTCCCACAATTGTTACAAAATTGAAGTGACCTTGTCAGACCCACGTGCTTTGGAAAAAAATGCATTTCTATTCATCACATTTTTCTTATGCCATAAATCTCTCCTATGGGCTGATCTTGGAAACTTAATATCATAAACAACTAATAAATAATATATAGGACTACTTTGCTCATAATATTATTCAAAATAATTATTGTGATTTCAATTGAGCATAATAATTACAGTGATAGGTTACACCACTAGATTTCTTCAGCCACTTTGTCAAAGCTTGAAATGTTGATTTTTATAGTTTATAAGGGCTCTGTTCTCTGTACCTAAATTCCAGCACATTTTTTAACTGTTAACATTAAAATGCTTAAGTCAGCATTATTTCATTACTGACACACACACACACACACACATACCCCCTCTGGAATTAGTACAAAACTAATTTGTTCAAAAACAGTTTGTACTAAGGAATGTTTTTCAATGGAGATTTTTTTTTTTTTTTTAATGTTTAAATATTTGAGAGAAATTAAAAATTTTAAAATAATTTTTTTATATAAATTTTCCATTATTTCATTAGGAACAAAATTCCATTAAAACTAAATGAAAAAATTTGCTGCATACTAATTTCTGGCCCTGCATTCCCCCAGGGTCTGTGATTAAAGTAATCATATTTTGTAAGTGCTATTTATTATTGAGTACATTCCATATTTAAAATCAGTTCCATACCGAGAAAAATATAATTTTTATAAAATTGGTTGCATGCTCAGAAATTGTTTTAATTTTCAAGAGAAGATTTATAATTAAACATGTACAGCAGACTTTGAATTAGATGGAGATGTCAGAAAAATTGAATCATTTCGTTTAAGTTTTTATTAAGATCCTGTGTATAGTATATCATTGGGTATAATTAACTCACACACTAATTCAAGTGTATTTTATACATTTGTTGCTAGTAAATTTGTTGAAAGTTTTTTTTGTGTTTACTGTTTCCATTGCTCAAATTATAACTACCATCAATGAAGACACATTAGCTCAGTAAAGATGAATTTTTTATGCCTCCTCTGCTGTTAGCAGCAGTAATTTAATGGTTACTATAATTATAGATAATATATCAGTTGGAGCTAAGTCCAATGTGTTTATATTTTTAAAACTAATTTACTGGTATGTAAATAATAAAAAAATAACTAAAAAATAAATAATTTTTTACATTTGATTGACACCTTCCAAACTATAGAAGCCAATGTCATAAATAGAAATTATTGTCCCTTACCTTTGTCATATCCTTACTCCTTTTCTTTATATTTAACATAATTTTTTAAACAATGGCTTAAAAATAACAGGGTTTTTATTATCTTCTTATTATAATTTAATTTTCATCCACATTAACCAACCACACTAATTTTAAATCTTCAATTAATAATTAAACATGTTGGTTAACTGTTGAAGTCCCTCAATTAAATCTTCTATGAATTTTAAAATTAATGGGTATGCAATGTTTTGCCTCATTTTCTATATGGAAAATTAATGTGAAAAGCATTCTTGAATTGAGGGTCAAAAGAGCGTGGGACATTTGTTTTAGTTTTACTAAAGCCAACTCCTTACCTGCCCCATTCCCTTATCAGAAAATGCAAATTATATTTAAAATTTGTACTGATGCTTAATTTTTTTAAAAAATTCTGCTTTTCAGTTGTGTACAATAGTATAGATTTGTATGCTTTTTTTGTTTCTTAAATTAAATTTTTTTTTTACTTGCTTTTTTTTCTGTTGAAATAATAAGGACATCAATGGACTTGTACTTGTAAATAGGAAAAGCGCCTGAAAATAATGAGACTTATGACTTGCCAGTGAGCTGTTGTTTTAATTATACATAATGATTATTTTAATTATACATAATAATTATTGTCAATCCTCTTGCTTTTTTTTTTTCCTTAAACTAATTCTGAATCTTAAGTGACATGAAATTAAAAAATTTATAAACTAATTGCTTAATTCTTCTTATTTTTTTTTAAAAATTGAATACATTTTTGAACTCATTCTCTCTACTGACTTATTAGTACTACTCTACTACTTATTCTCTCGACTTGCTAGTACTACTCTACTAATTTCATTTGTAAGCTCAAAACCTTATAATTGCAATTTATTATTTTTCCTCTTGAAATCTGACATCCCTATTTTAAACTTTGATTTCCCCTTGTTGAATTTTGTGAGATAGAATTCTGAACTGAAGTCATTTATATTAAAGGGATTGAAGCAGGATAGTGATAAGCAAAATTGATAACTGATAATTCCCCTTGTTCGAAATTGAGCACAAAACAATAGTTTAGCTTCACTTTATTTTAAGAGTTAAAAATATTTAAATTAATAATAGATGAAAATCTGTAGGATAAAAATATTATGTCACTATGTACTTTAAGGGCCCATTTTTACAGAGAATGCTATTGAACCAAATCCAACATTTTAATAGTTCGCTTTTATACTTGCTTTTGATTTCTTCTTTCATCAGGGGAAACATGTTACCTAACATTTCAGAGAAATGTTGTTATGGTGGAAAATGGAGGAGATACCTTACTCACTACGCGAAATAATTTAATATAATGTATCCAAAATATATCATTATGATTTATGAACAAACTTTAAGATATATATATATCTTAGGGGTTTTTTTCCTCTTTGAAAAACTGTTTTGAAAACCCCAGTCTTTCCCTAAGGGGTCATCATTAAATGAAGTCACACTCTTTGGATGATTTCGGATCCCCCCACCCCGTTTCCCAGATTGTCACAATTTAGAAACACTAATAATGCATCGTACCACATTCATATACCCCCACCCCTCAAAAAAATCCTTACACGCTGCAGATATGTAGCATTATTATAGTTTTGTCAGGAAATTAAATGCCGTTTCACATTGAAGAGTATATTATTATTTTTCAAGTTGTTTATAGGTTTTATTTTTTTATTTTTTTTGAGAACCTCTGTTTTGTAGGGCAAACTTTTAAGGGAAGTCACTCTAGTATTTTACATTTTTTTATAGTTTGAGGAGTTACCTGAATTTAAATATGACATTGTCAAAAAGAAAGTGGACCAGTGGAAAAATCCTACAACCGAGGTTCAGGCGAGTGACTTTTGCATTGCATTTAAAATCTGCAAGAGTAAAACTGTTGTGCATAGTGTACCATTTATTTCTAAGAATATTTAAACGTAAGTTCTGTTCTTTTTTTTTTAAAACTATTTTCTTCTAAAATCAAATGTTTTTTAACAAATGAGGCGAAACGAGTATTTTTGCATGCATTTTTGAATGGTTTTGTCGCGACCTAGTTTTGATTCATTGCAATGGATGGTTGAGTAACCCTCTATTTTTTTCCATGAGCGCCTCAGTTAGCTGGGTTGAATACCGTAGCTTGAACGCGCTGTGCGGATACAGTGTTTGTTTTGTCGCGACCTAGTTTTGATTCATTGCAATGGATGGTTGAGTAACCCTCTATTTTTTTCCATGAGCGCCTCAGTTAGCTGGGTTGAATACCGTAGCTTGAACGCGCTGTGCGGATACAGTGTTGAGTGTAGCCTTATCGTAGGGAATCATGGATTCGTTTATTAATTTATTATTAATCTTCTATGCCAGGGCCTTTGACTATGCTTTGAGTACTTTGACTATGATTCATGATAACTATGAAATATGACCTTTAGTAGCCTTTACTATTAGTAGTGGTAGCACTATTAGTATTATTTTTTAAGTTAGTTTTAATAATATTAATAGTAATAATAGGCATAGATTTATGTCTATAATTTATAATTAATTAATATTACTATTAGTATTAAAAAGGTGAATTATTTAACTAAGACCTACTCTGAGTATAAGTCATACTAATGTACTAGTAATATAATAATAAATATAATTAATTATATGTAGGTGTAGGCTAATACTAGTAACACTTAGGCTAATTAGTAATTATCAACAGGTCTAGACTATCTATAGTCTGGGTGAACTTTTGAGTGGGTACAATAGTGGGCCTAACTTTTAAATAATATATAAATAGGGCTAACACAGTGAAGGGCTGTAACTGTAGTGTTTTGTGAGTGATATAATATCCATAGTACTACTAATATGCCTATTATAGCCGAACTAACTAAATAATGTATTACTATTATTAGTAACACTATTACTATTACAACAGCAAGGGGCTTGGGACTGGTGGGGGGGGGGGGGCATCCAGGACGATTAAAATATGTTTGAGAGCCAAATTTTTTTTCGAGAACCTTTGTTTTTTGGAGTCAAAACCAATTTGTTTCCGACTAACCGAGCCGCACTCAGGTCATTAAAGAGCTGCGTCCGGCTCGAGAGCAGTGATTTGCCGATCACTGGTCTATAATTTTTTTTCGAGAACCTTTGTTTTTTGGAGTCAAAACCAATTTGTTTCCGACTAACCGAGCCGCACTCAGGTCATTAAAGAGCTGCGTCCGGCTCGAGAGCAGTGATTTGCCGATCACTGGTCTAGGGGGGGAGTGTCTAAATTTTTAGATAAATCAATATTGATGGATTCCAAAATCTGCTAAAATAGCTTTGTGTCTTATACTTATATGGATCCTGGATGGCTCCTTAAAGTCAATCATCCTTTGTGTTTGACTCTATCTGCCCTTGGTCTTATTAAAACCATAAATGATAATGTGGCTGTGGGTCATAGACATACTATCGGATATAAGATGTATAAAATATATGCATGTTTCTATGTTATATTAACTTTATTAAAAAAAATTGAGATGATAAACTAAGTATTACATAAATTTTGACTTAGACTTGTAGAGATAATACCAGTCCAGTATACCAGTTTGGCTCAGACTTCAGGGATAATACCAGTCCAGCAGACCAGTTTGACTTAGTCATCAGAAATAATAACCATCCAGTAGCCCAGTGTGGCTCAGACTTCTTAGAGATAATACCAGTCCAGTATACCAGTTTGGCTCAGACTTCAGGGATAATACCAGTCCAGCAGACCAGTTTGACTTAGTCATCAGAAATAATAACCATCCAGTAGCCCAGTGTGGCTCAGACTTCAGAGATAATTCCCATCTAATATCATCTAATAGCACAGTTTGACTTAGACCAGAGATAATACTCATCCAGTAGCCAGAACATCTATATCTCCTACACCTACAGTTACACATCACTAACTTTTTCTGTCAGGCCAGTGGTCAAAGTTCTGACTTAAGATATTAAGATTACATGACATATCTATTTAAAGCTGGCCCAAATTATTGGGCATCTTCTGTGAGGATTCGAGAGATCTAACTGCGGTCATCTTTCATATTTCATTAGGACTGTGTCATAAAGTTTTGCTACCCACAGGTCACCCTGACATACTGGTCACATACTGGTTACCTAGTAACAGTAGTCAAAACTAATTTTAACAGAAGCACATGGTGTCACAGCTGATTGTAGAAAAATAATTGCCAGTGATATTTATATTATTGAAATGTTGTGTCTTGGACAAATTAAAATGTGGGGTTGGGGGGGGGGGCACACTCTAAGAATAGTTTTACATTCTGATAACTGTAATGTATGTTCTAATGGTGTGAATCTCCACTGACCATGCAGCTAACACTGCGAACCTTTTCTAGCCATGCAGCCATAACTTACCACACTAACATTTATGGTCACTTGTACTTAAGTCTGTCCAGTGAAACAAAGCCTTCAATTATTACATGACACCTTACTGGGTCAGGTATGTTGGTCCCCAAAATTATGTCCACTATTCTTTTCACTTCATTACACCACTAAAAATGTTAATGTGTAAATGCAAATCTTAAAGTAGTTTGTTCCCTCTGACCTACTTCTAAATGTGTCTACCATTTTCAGTGCATTGAAAAATGCTTTAGAAAATAGAATGCTAACCCCTGCCTTAATTTAGTAACCTATTTATACCACTGTTTCTAAAACCACATGTTGAAAGTGTGCTTAGGTGAAAGTGAACATTATGCCTAGTAAATATGACTAAACAATCACATGTATAGAATGCTAACCCCTGCCTTAATTTAGTAACCTATTTATACCACTGTTTCTAAAACCACATGTTGAAAGTGTGCTTAGGTGAAAGTGAACATTATGCCTAGTAAATATGACTAAACAATCACATGTTGAAAGTGTGCTAAGGTGAAAGTGAACATTATGCCTAGTAAATATGACTAAACAATCACATGTTGAAAGTGTGCTTAGGTGAAAGTGAACATTATGCCTAGTAAATATGACTAAACAATCACATGTTGAAAGTGTGCTTAGGTGAAAGTGAACATTATGCCTAGTAAATATGACTAAACAATCACATGTTGAAAGTGTGCTAAGGTGAAAGTGAACATTATGCCTAGTAAATATGACTAAACAATCACATGTTGAAAGTGTGCTAAGGTGAAAGTGAACATTATGCCTAGTAAATATGACTAAACAATCACATGATTTTTATGCTTCAAAGTGTAATGTAAGCCATTGCATTTTCAGAATTACTTAAATAGTATTAAGCTTAAAAATTTACATAAAAATATTCTTATTAGTATTATCAGTTCTGAAAAAGTAAAATGATGTTTGTGCTGTTAGAAGTAAACAACAGAGATCCTGTTTGCAGGTTTACATAATTGTAGAAAACCCTTATTTTTATTTTTTTAATTAAATAAACTTTGTCCTGATAAAGACCAATTTTATAATTAGAAGTTCTCAAAGTTTTGTAACAGCACAGCCACTGCCTACTGTTGAAGCTAACTTAGCTGGCAGTTACTGTGTACTTTAAGTGGGCAAAGAAATATTCATAGCTTTAGTTTATGCGTAAAAACAAGTTGTATGGTAAAGCTCTAGTCAAGTGTTTCTCAAAAGCTCTGAAGCCGCAAAGTGCTATCCTTTGATGAAATGTGTGTGCCTCAATAAATTGTGCTGCCTCAATAAATTGTGTAGCATTTTAACAATAATTACTTGAACTGTATATAATTAAGTTTATGAAGTCAGGAACAAACTGTAAAAATTTAAAAATGATACACAATAATTTTGTTAAATATGCAATCAATTCATTACAGCATGCTAACTAAAAAATATTTAGTATGCCCATACTTAATAATGAGATTAACAGAATGAATGGATAAAAAGAAACTTTATTCAAGTTGGGTAAACCCCACTTATTTGAAAAGAATCTATTATTTGTTAAATGTGCTAGTGAATGAAATCTTAAATTATTCCCCCTGCTAACCATATGCATTCAATATACATGGAAGATCTGATGTGCCACTTTATTTGTTCTGTATTTCAAACATAGATGTGCAGTATGCGATAAAAAAGAAAATTCAGTTATTTTCTCATTCTGGTATAAGTCGGGGGGGGGGGGGGGGGGTGGTTCTACATATACAAATAGGAAAAGTGATGTAAGTGGTTCTAAACTTTTACAGCACATATTTAATATTGAGTTACCACCACGTCATACAAACATTTTAAACAAAAATCAGCATCAATCCCGGTGGATTTCTGGAGGCCATTTAATTACGGTATTGAAAACTCTTGCACCTTATCAAGTGTGAATAATTGATTCAGTGATACATTATTTAGTGATACATTATTTAGTGATACATTATTTAGTGATACATTATTTAGTCCTACATTCACTTTATTCATTCTTCTGAAAAGCTATTTAAATATTTCAATTTAAGTATGGCTCTTCTGTAGTAAAAAATTTGAGCGGTAGTGCTCAACAATTTTACCTTGAGGAATGCCAGTCATATCGTCCATTTGACACACTTATAAATTGCAGGATAAATAAGCAATTGCTTTTCAGTAGAACTGTTTATAAAAATGTATATAAACTATTGTTGGAAAATGCAACAGCCTTGTATCTCTTCAAAGCATAATGTGAATAAATTATTATCCTTTGAAGAGGTACAAGCTAGTTACATTTTTCTAGCAACTGTTTAGACACATTTTAATAAATATTTCTTCAGACAAAACATGAATAAATTGTTTTGTCTGAAGATAAGTTACAATGAATATTAATTTACAGTTTTGCAACAAGTCGTTTTGACCTTAAGTTCTATTGTATGCTCAAGGGTGGCATCACTATTGCAATGCGCTGTTAGCTTTTCTTATAAATGTTTGATAGTCTACAATAATTATTGACTATAAAATAACTAGTCTAACTAGTTAAGATTTGTAAAAAATAATTATGTAAACCAGACGTCGCCAAACTTTTTTGTCTGGTAGACCACTTGCCATGTTTTTGTTTTTTTTTCGGTTTTGGGTAGACCCCCTGCTAATCTGATATTGATTTTTCTTTTTTCGCTTACATGGACCCATTGCAAGTTGTCGTCGACCCCTAGGGGTCGATATAGACCCCTTTGGGAATTGTAAACCATAGTATCAAATGGCTGTAGTGACAAGTATCTAACCAATACAGACAGTTTGCCTATTAATATTGCCCCTGACATGTATGAATGCTATATCTCACTGCATTGCAGAAATACTTCACTTACTGTCACCTGGCTAAGACTGTTTTTTACTCCAATCAGAGCTTGCCGGATTGAACAGGAATGTGATAATTAATTTAGTTTAATGTATTATCATGTATATATTATGTTTTCATTGAATCATTAATTTTATGATAGAAATCATTGTGTACGTGTGTGCGGGCTTGAGGGGGGGGGGATTGTAATTACAGATCCCTGGTTAGATCGTTCTCGCAAATGTACACTGGAAATGCCAGTTAGTATAAATGTGTCACATGAACACACATTTTTTCTGTGATCTAGTTATTATTCATGCAATGGGTTTCCTATAACTGTGTCACATGACCAAACATTTGTTTATTAATCTAATTATTATTCCTGCACTAGATTCCCTACAACTG
>CAXITT010001145.1:49210-100337 GCA_964033795.1 Lymnaea stagnalis | reverse complement strand
TTTGTTACGTTGTGTTATTTTAGTCTCACTGAAGGTATGTTACTGATGGGTTTT
The DNA here is from genome assembly GCA_964033795.1 of Lymnaea stagnalis. NCBI lineage: Eukaryota > Metazoa > Mollusca > Gastropoda > Lymnaeidae > Lymnaea > Lymnaea stagnalis. The sequence continues at coordinate 100,283 of CAXITT010001145.1, read as the reverse complement.
GTTACGTTGTGTTATTTTAGTCTCACTGAAGGTATGTTACTGATGGGTTTTGTTACGTTGTGTTATTTTAGTCTCACTGAAGGTATGTTACTGATGGGTTTTGTTACGTTGTGTTATTTTAGTCACACTGAAGGTATGTTACTGATGGGTTTTGTTACGTTGTGTTATTTTAGTCTCACTAAAGGTATGTTACTGATGGGCTTTGTTATATTGTGTTATTTTAGTCTCACTGAAGGTCTGTTAGTGGTGGGCTTTGTTACGTTGCGTTGTTTCAAATTCTTAGCTTAAAATGTAGCATCGAGGATTATTGTGTTGTTGTTTTTTCTACCTCATTTACGATCTTTACTGAAGAGCTTTGCAAAACTGTTCAATTATATGGATGGAAATGCATTAGTTAAGCATACACTAATGGCCTCTGAGGTGACATGAGCCCTTCTTCATGGCGATTTCATCATTTTGAGGACTTTGGTGACCACAATGTCAGTGTAGAAAAATTCACCTAAAATTAAGACTATCAAATCTCTAAGACAGTCAGTTTCAATGATGTAGCTCTTTATTTGACCACCTAATGATCCAGGGTGGCAGCCCGACACTCTGCTTAGAAGTAGTTGACGAGGCTGCCGTTGTCGAATGTCAACGTTCTCATTTCAACCCAAAGCCAAATACCTCTCTGAGATGAAGACCAGGTTTACGTAATACAATTCTTATTACCTGGCACTAAGCGAAAACGACCTTGGGGTGCGTTGTCTCCTATAACAGTAGTACATGAGATCCATATAGTGACACCCTATTTGGTTTACTCTGGGGACATAACTGAGTTTTCACTGGTTCATTCTGATGATAGAATTATAATAAACTTTTCTCCAGGTCGTGTGTATGATGTTTTACTGGAGATTAGTTGTTTTTTTTTCCCCACCGCCTCTTGTTCTAAACGTTTGACTCCGACCCAACACTGGAGTCAAGCACAGATGAATAACACAATAACTGTTTAGATGTACGACATGCCACAACAGAGGTCAATGATTGTTGGCAGCCCACAGCGCCTTTTAGGCCGCAATATTCCCCATGTATGCGTGGCCATCAACTGCATGTTCGGGTGATGAGATCTGTAATCATGCCTTCTACATGTTAGGATTGTGAGGCAATGTATCCCATCATTTCCATGTTGGGATGGTGAGGTCTGTATCCCATCATCTCCATGCTAGGATTGTGAGGCATGTATCCCATCATTTCCATGTTGGGATGGTGAGGTCTGTATCACATCATCTCCATGTTGGGATGGTGAGGTCTGTATCATGCCATCTCCATGTCAGGATGGTGACGTCTGTATCATGCCATCTACATGTCAGGATGGTGAGGTCTGCATCACATCATCTCCATGTTGGGATGGTGAGGTCTGTATCCCATCATCTCCATGTTGGGATGGTGAGGTCTCTATCCCATCACCTCCATGTTGGGATGGTGAGGTTTGTGGGATTGTTTTGTGGTGGTATTCAGCAGTTTTATCAAGACACCCACTCTTGTAAATGCCGGGTCAATAATGTCGGCCTAAAATTGAGACCGTCTCTTATTTAATCCTATGTAATTGGACTGGGTCGTGGCGGTGTGATACGTAACTTGCACACGTCTCGAGAGTGTTGTTTGGGTAAATGTGTTACATCATAGGCGAGTGTCCTCGAAACCACCCGAATGAAACCTCTCTGGCCAGGATCTAACGGCGTACTGTTGTCTCCGTGTGATGGGATATTTTAAAGGAAGGACTAACCTTGTAAGGCACCGCATGTGGCTTTATTCACACCGTACGTATTGCATCTTTCAGTGGGGCACATGACGACATAGTTACAGTTACAGTCCAAGGTTGTGGGACTCCAATCAATGATAAACCAGAGTCAACTTACTCGGTCACATCCAAAGTTACTGCGGTAATGGCTTGAGCTTACACCCATTTGATACCATCTTGTGTTCCATGTCACACCAATCTGATACAGTCTTGAGGTTCATGTTACACCAACCAGATACCATTTTTGTGGGTTTTGTTACACCAATCAGATATCAACCTTTAGGCCTTGTTGGACAGTCATACCATCTTGTGGGCCATGTTACACCAATCTGATAGCATGATGTGGGCTTGCGAGCCATGTTACATCCTGATACCGTCTTGTAGGCCATGTCACACAAATCAGGTACTATCTTGTGGTCCATGTTACACCAATCAGATATCATCTTGTGGGCCAAGCTACAATTATCTGAATACCATCTTGTGGGCCAAGTTACACCAATCAGATACCATCTTGTGGGTCATGTTACATCAATCAGATACCATCTTGTGGGCCAAGTTACACCAATCAGATACCATCTTGTGGGTCATGTTACATCAATCAGATACCATCTTATGGGCCAAGTTGGAAAATCACGTTGTCCAGTTATTAATATTTAAGGTTTTACTACAATTAGTTCATTGATGTTTAATTTATTTGTGTTGAGGTTAGGTGGGGGGGGGTATGATGCTGACGCCTTATTTTCTTGGACTCAAGGAGGTTGACGCCTAATGTTTTGTTTTGTTTTTTTAATTCTCAACAGATGTTTTTTTCCTCAAATGCTTCATCCCCCCCCCCAAACCTTTTTTAAAAATAACAAACTACCCCCAAGACGGTGCGCTAAACGACAAGGGGTTGCAGATCGTTTTATTCTGACTTTTGTTTGTCGGCTCTTGGAGGTCCTCTCAGTGATCAGATGCTCTGTCCAAGACATGAGTGGGTTACGCCGCCCACACCTGTCAATGACACATGTTACTTGACCACGCCAATCAAGGACACATGTATTTTAACCCGCCTGTCAAGGGCACATGTACTTGGCGACACCTGTCAGTGACACATGTATATTTTACCACAACTGTCAATGACACATATATTTGACCACACCTGTTAAGAACACATGTATTTGACCACACCTGTCTTGTACGCATCTATTTGACCACACTGTCCACACCGGTGAAGGACACGTGTATTCGACCAACTCAGTTCGTGTTTCTACTGATGGTGAGTAGACAACGATTGCGATATGAGATATCCATTATAGCGGGGTAGCTCGTATCAGTTGACAGGTATTAATTGGTCTGAAAAACCCCCACTTCCACGGGCAGCGACTCACGTGTAGAGGTCCTATGAGAAACAATCACCACGGCATTTTAAGCCAAAAAACCCACTTCCACGGGCAGCGACTCACGTGTAGAGGTCCTATGAGAAACAATCACCACGGCATTTTAAGCCAAAAAACCCACTTCCACGGGCAGCGACTCACGTGTAGAGGTCCTATGAGAAACAATCACCACGGCATTTTAAGCCAAAAAACCCACTTCCACGGGCAGCGACTCACGTGTAGAGGTCCTATGAGAAACAATCACCACGGCATTTTAAGCCAAAAAATAACAACTGCTTTTATTGATCGCGGATGCTGCAAAATCCTTCCAGAAATTGTTTCTAGAACTTTGTAAATGTGTGGTCAGGTCCAATAACTCCAACTCATATTTTAGACCAACAGCCCTTTGTTATGTTTTCATATTTTTTTTCCATAATATATATATTTAAAAATAAAAGGAATGGGCTACACCAGTGGTTCCAAACCTGTGCGCCGCGGCTTCCTCGCAGGGGCACCGTGGTTCGCAAGGGGAACCGTGGTTCACTGGGGCACCGTGGTTCACAGTGGCACCGTGGTTCATTGGGGCACCGTGGTTCACAGGGGCGCCGCGAACACTGCATGATTTGCATACTTTTATTTCTATTATTCGTTCAATATGATAGGACGTGACATCTACTAATTGTTAGCTGAAGCCTCTACAAATGGTCACCAGATAGCGCTTTGTGGCCGTAAAGGCGCGTAATATTTTTACCTAATCTCTTTATTTGTGTCCTTGTCGCTATTTCGCGATGCGCTTAGAATTTGAAATTACCGGATACCTTTTCCTAAAACACCGGAACCTTCCCATCCATGGCAGGTGGTCCGAATATATTACGTAGGCTTAAAAGTCCCGGGATGTATTATTATTTTTTAAATTCAGGACAGTCAACTGAAATATGGGACAGTCCGGTTCAGAACTGGCAATCTTACTCATAGGTTACCTTGGAAATCATGGATTCAGCAAGGGGGTCGAAAATCGAAAAAAAAGGTTTGCAACCACTGGACCTTGCTGCTGCACAAATTCATGTATTCAAAAAAAGGCTAATTCATGTTAGGACTTCTTTGTAACTGGGCTTGTCTATTCTGTCAAGTTCGCTGGGTCGTAAGGTCTGCATGACTGTATGATAACCTTACGCCCAGGGCCGGTACAGGGAGCACGAATGCGTCAAAGGAAAGAATTCACTCAGAACATTAACTTGTTTTGGTCGAAGTCTGCTTTCAAGAGTTCATGAATCGCTAATTTACTAGCGCTAGCCTATACAGATTTTAAATAGATAGTATATAGATAGTTAATATTTGCAATACGGCAGGGGTTGATAACCTATAATATAATAATGGCACGCGTACCAGACTTGGCCAGACTTGGCGGCACGCAGTGCGTTTTGTTTTCAATGACACGCGGAAGGAAAAAAATGTAAATGCAACGGTATTAAAAATGCGTCTTATAAGGTACCGGTAGATGTTTATGTTGCTGGCACACTCATGAATCTACCATGGCACAATATTTTTTGTTTTTTTTTTTTTTTTTCCATAAAATCTACACTATCAAAAGAAACTAAAAAAAACCCAATAAGATGATGGTGGTTGGAAAACAACAGTTATAGTGTACACTTGCAAGTACTACCGAAAGATCTTGAAGTTTTACAGACGTTTGGTTTCGTAAAAGATGATATGATTGTTACTGATACTGACACTCGGCTGCATAGAAGTACAACAGCAAATAGGCCCATTGCCCATTCATAAATTCCAGTGAAGCTATCATTCTGAGAGAGTTCTGTGAACACTCGACCTCCCTCCACGCAAGCAGAGGTATCAAATTGTAGTATTGTTTGTGTAAGTCTCAACAAATTGCTGGGAAATGTTAATTCCACTCAGTTGTCTTAGTCGTCGCACTTTTACTTAATTGGAACCATTTATGGCCTTCTATCCCCCGCTTCCTCCAGTATCGGTATTGAAGAATCATCATGTCATACATACAATGGTGGACTTGGTTACTGCATGACTCCATTTTTAAATATTTGTTAGTATTTTTTTTTTTTATAAGTTAAAGCTTTTATTTTAAGTTCGCTTTTGTGCATGTTGGGGCTAAGTCTTCGGACGGCTAATTGACCCACGTCCCGTCAACCTATCGAGCTGAAACTTGGCACATAGTTTTGTTGGCACATAGTGTTGTAACCGATGACGACAAATTTTCAGCCCCAACCCCCAAAAATCAGCTTTTCCTGTTTTTCATGACAACGCGGCCTTAGGTAAACTTTCGCCCCGTTGCGAAGCAACCGTTCGGCGCCCCCTTCTCTGTCCCTGTATGGCTCCGCTCTTTTTCCGATTACGACGTAGGCTATGGAGCATGTGTTACGATGCTATACATGTAGGTAACCATACGCATTTTAACATGCACATTAATTAAATTAATTTAGATTGTTTAGTTTTTCTACGGTACTTAACACTTCACGATAAAAAACTAAGGAATTTAAATATTTACTGGGCGCCACAGGCACCCCTATGGCCTCGGCGCCCTGTGCGAGGGCACAGGTCGCACGCCCTGAAGGCTGGCGTTGTTCATCGGGAAGATAGAGGATATATAGCAAGATGAGGCCCACTAGTTACAACAATTTGTTATGACTCTAATATAGCAGACAATCTGTAACAACACTGTGATTATGATGAACATTCTTGCGCTGTCCTGACACCTCGTTGGACATACATGTTAAACTTATTCAAGTTGTTATGGCTTATACATATTGATCGTCTGGTTGAATATTAATCGGAATTCAAAGTGTGTATTGGGGAGGGGGGGGGTGTCACCTGTGTAGGAGGTAATGCCGTTATTTAAATGAGGTGCAAGGTGCGTTTCTATAAATGCCTTGTGTTGTGTTCTCGCCTTAGAAGCCAGTCACGTCGTCGTGATACAAATAAAGCCTTAAACGGGTGTGCTGTTTAAACAAACGCTGGCGTGACTAGACGAGAGTTGTCTTTTGTTACTTTCTTTTCGCTTTCTTTTTAAATTAAGTTTAATACGGTTTAAATTTGAACGTTTATGGAAATAAATTATGATATGACTTTCTCCAAGATTTTGAAATAGACCTCTGATGGTTTTTTTTTTTTTTTTTTTTTAATTTTATTTTTNAATATTGTTTTAATAATTGGCCTAGTTGTTATTGTCTATCAATGAATGAACAACAATGCTAAGGTTGCTTTTCTGGTTGGTCTCGTGAGGGGTTGGTCACTTGCCACTAGTTGATTCATTTCCCCCTGCTAAGCCCTAGCTATAGATAGGCCCCTACCTAGCTAAAATTTTGATTGTTGGCCATAATGGGATATAATAATAATAATAATAAAGTTCATTTAAAAAACACGCTTCATCCCCAAAGGCTCGAAGCGCGGTACAAAGTCAACAAAAAACATATCTATAATTCACCACATTTAAAACAAACGCAACACTACAAAAACTAATTACAAGCATACAATATCAAAGTCTTAATATTTGTTAGTATTTTTTTTTAATAAGTTAAATTTACACTACAAAATCAAAGGCAATTTGGCACATAAGCAGGCTGGTATAATAAGTTACTAAATTACGGGTTCCCAGCCCATAAAACCTGACCTCAAATGGGGCTGTGAAGGGATTTCTGCGGGGCTGAAACAATAAACTAAAAGCATTTAAATCATGATTTGTGTTTTATAGTTATGAGTTACAATATTTAAAATTTCATTAATGGCATCAAAAGTATCCTTAATATGAAATAAATTATTAGTATTAGACTAAAAAATACTATTTTTTGCTTACACGATTTACCTGTTTGAAATAAGATTTTAAAAAAAAAAAAATGTTGGTTCCAACTGTATCGCTGTTGTTGGTCACTTTGCTGCCATATAAATGTCGTCGGGACTCGAATGAATACGCTATAGAACCTGTGTACTAGAGCTACTGACTACTGAGCTTAATAATTTAGCGCAATTAACAAAATGATACATTCCCGACACGTTGCGACTAGTGGTGACAATCTATGACTTGCTGAAATAAATTTAAAACAACAAGTAGTAGATTTTCTCAAGTGTGGATCCGGGATTTCACTGTATGGTAGGATTTCCCAAGATTTTTATATATATCAATGGACCGGGATCCCGCGTGAGAAACCCTAAAACGCCAATCCATACTTCGCCATACAAATAGACACGGCATTCGCTGCCTCTTCACTATTCAAGATGCTCAAAGCCTTGTTATGTAATGAGCGTGCCACTGTCCATTTAAATTAAATTGAAGCCTTACCAATTTTCTAAAATGAGCCTGTTAAAGCAGTCTAGTGTCGGCAACATGGGTATCGTTCGATTATACGTGAAGAAAGCTTGACTTGCGTTGAAGAAATAGAAATGTTTCACTTTCACTCTTACTGACTCGTATTAGTAAGTTAGCTTTGTCTTACATAAAATGTATAAGTTATAAGTATTATTCTAACTTACGTACGTCGTCCTCATGCGTCTAAGCTTAAGAAGATTCTTCTAAGTCTAATAATTAGAACTATGTTTACTCTTCTATTAAGGAACTGGTATACAAAGTCCTAATCTAATGAGGCTTACAAACAAAGTACATGAATGATTTATTTTGACTTTAGGCTGCGGCTTTTCGGAAAAGAGTGAGAAGCGGGGTTTATTCAACAAAAATATAGCGGCTATTCACTATGCGGACCCGGGTCCCTTTTGATTAAATGCTATTCGGATGCCATTTGGTAGTTTATTTTAGTTAAACTGAAGAAGTTTACAAACTTATATTCAATTATCTTTATCTTATTCATTAAATTCATTTGATACCAGATTTTGTCTTACAATCCCAATAATCTTTAAAATATATATTGTATATATAAATTATATTATATATATATTTATTTTTTTTTAAAACTTGAACCTAATCATAATCTTTCACTCCTGTACTGGTCCCAACAACCACCTCGTTTACTTTAAGCAAGAGACGAAACTCAACCGGGGGGGGGGGGGGGTAATAATTCAGTGGCTGCTATCTTTTTCTTTTTTTTCACTGATAGTACTAATTGATTGTGGAAAATATCCAATCTTTTGGTGTGTGGAAATAATTAAGCTGTATTTATTTTTAACATGAGATGGAGTGGAATTATTTTCAGAGAGCCATGGGGCTTTTGACTTTTCTTTCAGTTGAAAAGTTTGAACCAGTTTAAATAATGTCACTGTCACTGAATATTTAAAAAATAACTTATACATATTAATGAATGAGACTTCTTTCATTATATTTCTGTCAATTAATTATCTTTTGTTTTTTTTTGTTTTTTTTTAAATTCTAATGAAGTCAAGGCATAGGCATATCTTTAACTATATAGGCTATAGTATAGGATCTTTGGTCTAGTAAAATCATTGTTTGGTTTAAATTGTTTACCTGGTGCAATGATAAGACAATGTGAATCATCTTTTGTTGACTAGCTTGACATGTGAAATCTCTATTTAAATTCAAAAACTATAAGTAGGCTCTAAGTCTTTCTTTAAAATCTTTCTAAATCTATTTTAAGCATGATCATTTATGATTTTTCAATATGTAGGCCTAATTGTTTTAAATATTTGCAGTGTAAAGTACATTCAGTGAGTTTGAGTTTTTTTAGGTCAAAAAATTATTGCATTAAAGTGTTTATTGGTTTTCATATTGAGCAGCATAAATATTTCCTTGTTTAAATGCATTTTGGGCCTATATGTTTTAATTTAAATTTCATTTGTTTAAGGGATTGTAAGACTTCATAAAATTTTAACAAAAGCGATTCAATTTTGATATATTTCAGCCTCAGAACAGCTTGTTAAGACATCTGTCACAAGACAAAGGACGTATAAATCAATTTTAGTAACATAACTTTAAAGCTCTGATAAAAAATATCTATATCTGCACTCCCCTTTTCACCTTGGTTAAAATCATTCAGTCTGCATGGATCAGAAATTCTCGTAAGTAACACTATTGAAAATTTGTAGACTTACTGTTCCAATACATTTAATATTTAAGTATCAATTCATTTCCTGAACTAGGTTGGTTTTTTTTGCACTGACTACAAAATTAAAAGATACAGCTCCAATAATTATTTGCAGTTTGTAGATAGTCATACAGTTTTCAAGCATAAAACTAATTGGGATTTTCCTTTCCAGAAGTAATGTTCTCTGTAGATTTTTTTAAGTTTAGACCAGGGGTCGGTAACCTGCAGTTTGCGAGCCACATGCAGCTCTTTGAGGATTCTCATCTGGCTCTTACTTGAATACTTAAATATTTTGTTGTTTTTTTGTTTTTTTTTTAAATGTTTAAATTAAATTTAAGTTTAGTTAGACATTATGGCTGCTTTTGTGGTGTTACGGCTGATATAATCGGACTCTACTAAAATTAATATTATAAATACAAATCAGGATTTTTAAATTTTGTTTTAAAAGGAGCATAACTCTAACAAAATAGGTTTTATTTCATGTAGCTCTTCAATTTTTTAAACTAGATAAAAAAATTAACATTAGGCACTTTGCTATGTAAAGGTTCCTTACCCCTTGCTTAGACTCAAAAAACAATGTTTGATTAATTTTGAGTTATAAAAAGTGTTTTTTTATTAATGGGTAAAAAATAATTGAATAGTTCTTCATTTTGATTGTTTTATTTCAATATTTAACAGCTGATTTCTGTGATCTGATCCTGTCAAATTATCTCACTTAAACTATGATATATGGTCAAAAGCTGAGCATAATAAAATGACACAAAGTACATGGACAGATCTATAATTTTGTTTCATGTTGAAATAATTTTGTAAAATTTAATGCAAGACCATGTAAATATAATAAGGAATGTTTGTTTATTCAGCCTTCTTCCCCGTACCATCAATGGCAGTATAGCGGGTATTGTGGGGGTCACATGTGTGTTTCCTATTGACTTGGTTAAAACTAGGCTACAAAACCAACAGCCTGGTCCAAAAGGGGAACTACTCTATAAAAGTATGTAAGTACTGCATTATTTCTTCTTTGTTTAAATCCATTTTAAAATGTGTATGTTATAAAAGTTATAGTGTTGTTATTTTTGTTTCAATGTTCACATACATTGTAATGCAGCTATAACAATTTTTTTCTTTAAATACTCCAATCATGTTACCATTAAATATTTTAACCGTCAAATGCTTTCCTGATTTATACAGTCATATGCACATTAAGTATGTGTCATTCTGTTGATTTCAGACCTGATTGTGCCATTAAAACATTTCGTAATGAAGGCTTCTTTGGCATGTACAGAGGTAAGTGATTTGTAATTCTTTCTATAATCAGTATATCAGACCTGTTCACTCTTATGAATTTAGCGTACAATGTACGATTTTGAGGTGTATAGATTGTATATACTGAATGTTGTATATACTGAATATTTATTTTTTACTATAAGTATAACGTAGTAAACGATTTTGTGATGATATTGTACGATTTTAAGAGTTTGAGGGTAAACAGGTCTGGTATATACCTAATTGTAATCTTTAATTTGTTTTGTTTGTCGAAGGCCTCAGTCATTGTTCAATTGTTTTAAAATTACTTCTAAAGTTTTAAATGTCTAGTTCTTAATCGTGTCATGAAATGAATGCTACATTCCAGGAAGTGGGGTGAACCTACTCCTAATTACTCCAGAGAAAGTCATCAAACTTGTGGGGAATGATTTCTTCAGGTATCATTTACAGACTGCTGAGTAAGTCACCCTTTACATTTCTGTTACCAAGCAGCTTTGGTTTGTCCTTTCAGCTGTAGATACATTATAATGTAAAACAAAAGGAAAGCAATGGTATGAAGTTACTGTTAAAAGTTTCTTAAATCTCAAACTATTTTTATGTAAATATTTTTGTTATTATTTCTACATTAAACCAATAAATAAAGTAAAGACAAATATTTCAAATCAACAAGAGTTTTTAATCAGTTGTCAGCTATTTATGTATACCTTTTTTTATGGTCTACAAATTATGTTGCTATTTTATCAGAGGGACCTTGACACTGGCCAGAGAAATCCTGGCAGGAGCCAGTGCTGGTATGTGCCAGATTGTCATAACTACACCAATGGAACTGATCAAGATCCAGCTACAAGATGCTGGCAGAAGTGGTAGGAAGAAATAAGATGTTTATGTTTATTATTCAAAAAGATAGTGAGATATTATCATGTTCATGCATAGTTCAGTCCTTTTTAAATTATATCACTTTTGTCAATGACAGTGTACTTTACTCTTTAATTCTTTCTTTGCAGCTAGTGTTGACCTAACAGCTGAGGGAGGCAAAGGTGGAGCAGCAGCAGTTCTGAAGCAGCAGCGTCTTTCAGCAACCAAAATTACATTAGATCTTTTGCACACAAGGGGCATTCTGGGTCTCTATCAAGGTTGTGGGGCAACAGCTCTTAGGGATGTCACTTTTTCTGCCATCTACTTTCCATTATTTGCTAATCTCAACAAACTGGTGCGCCCATACTATTTTATTTTATCCTCATAGATATTTGATACTGTCTAAACATCGAGATGTCAGATTTGTTATTTAGGATTTTCCATTTTGCTATTGTTTGTAGGTGATTTGAAATTGGGGCCTAGACACTTGGAATAAAATGTCTTTAATTAATGTTTAGATTTTAAGAGAAATGTGGGAAGGGGGAGTGAAGACTTTTTGGGTGACAGATACAATAAAATGATCTTACATGTTACAATTTAAACATTTAAGTTTTTAAAAGAAAATAAATTAACCAACTGTCTTAAGTAATGTTTTTCTAATGTATGATTCTTTTTTCACCAAAACTATATAGAGCCGATTGTTTATTTCAGGGCAAACGTCGAGATGGCAGTGATCAGGCTGTATTTTATCATTCCTTTATCTCGGGTTGTTCTGCTGGATGTATAGCTTCTTTTCTAGTCACCCCTTTTGATGGTAAGCTCATTAGCACACAATTAAAATAGGGATTCCAATGTAGTTTATTTTTGGAAATTGTTGATGGCTTTTTAGAAATTGAATGTTAAACCCATTATTTGCTTAACTTCATTCATAGTAGTTACTCTAATACTCGCTTAGGGGAGCCACACACAACAGCATGCTACGCTGGGTGAATTTCTTGAACAAATTCTTAATAATTTACTGGAATGCATTGCCTTTGATCTTTCTAAAGGTAATTGACCTTTCTAACTGTCTATTCTCTGTTGTATACCAATTACTAGACTAGTAGAAGTATATTTGAACTACCGGTACATTACAAAACGGTGGCGACTGAAATGGCCATCTGCAATTTCAACATGGATTTAATTTGTTTTTATTGGGGGTTTTTTGTGTTGTAATAAGTTACATCTTATACTTACTTTAGAACAAAAATTAGTTCAACTACTTTTTAAAACAACTAATAATCAATTATAGTAATAGCAGCTATTCGTTTTAAAACTGATGACAGGGATCTTTGTAGAAGATCTCAAATTAAACTTACAAATGAAATAATCTATTAAAGATTCGATCTGAAAACATACAAATCTTTGTCATATATTTTATATAAAACCATATACCATATTATGTTTGTGGCCTGTTGCAAAATAGTTGCATAACAGTTCATTTCTTTTCTGTATATTTCCCAGTTGTGAAAACCAGATTACAGACACTGAGCAAAGGAAAAGGGGAACAATACTATTCAGGGATCATTGACTGCTTTGGGTAATTATCTGCCCATTTTAATAAACTAACAATAATATAGACTTGATTATTTGGTTATTTAGCTAATGGTTGATCACAGATTGCAGTACTTAGTTAGGCAATGAATGCACAGAAAGTGCAGGGCTTGGTAGCACGTGATTTAATTCCTACTTTAAAATTTTTCTTTGGTGACATGAATGTGCTTAGGTCAATTTAAGCCCTATTTCAATAATACACTGCAAGAACAAGGACCCTGAATTATTTTTTTTTTGCTTATTGTTTAGATTTGGATAAGGACAAGATGATAGCGTTTTTAAAGAATATTTTGAAATTAATATTTAGACCGATTTAATTACCTTTAATCCCTCATGTTGATATTACCTTTTTTTAAAAATATTATACTTAATATTATGAAAATTAGCTGTTTCAAATAAAGTTATTTTATTTTATAACATTTCAATAAAATTTCAGTTCAGCTATGGATTATCTTGGTTTCTTAGCTCTGGATTATCTTGGTTTACTAGCTCTGGATTATCTTGGTTTATTTGTATGATATTTGTTAAATCCTTCTAATTTGACTAAAAAAATTAACCATCACTCTTAGATTTATTGTACAATCAGTTGCATTTAAAGAAGACTGTACAAAAAATACTTAACAGCATCTACAAGAGTAGTTATAATTAAAATTTCTTAGATAAAAACCAACAGCTGTATGCTGACCTTATCCCCTGTTTTACAAAAGTATCCCTGTGATAAGGGCAGCACTGAAAGTAAGTATTAATGAACAACCAATGTGTTCTTCCTTGCAGCAAAGTCATGTCTCAGGAGGGACCAAAGGCTTTCTTCAAAGGAGCTCTTTGCCGCATCCTGGTGATAGCGCCACTGTTTGGCATTGCACAGACTGTTTATTACCTGGGAGTTGCTGAGTTTCTGCTGGGATTAAACAAGCAATAATGTTGGATCTGTGGATTTTACTGTACAATATTTTGTCTGATGAGTATTATTTAGTGAGTTAAAAATGATATGTGATACTGAAGCATTGTAAAAATATTGTTTTTTTTTTAAAAACAAAAAGTATGTGCAAAACTTGTACATAATTTTAAATTTTGGGAAGACATTTTTATTAATGAGATTCACTGGACAATTCTTACAATTATTATTTTGTTAAAAGTAATGTCAATAGGCGATTTGAAATAAATTTAAGCTTTTCAAACTTGAAAAGCTGATTTAAATAGACCAAAAATATTTTTTTGTCAGGATGAATCTTTTTAATTTAAAATAAAAAATCTTTTTTTTTTTAAGTGTTCTATTTGTATATTAAATATAAGAATATCATTTTTATGAGTTACGTTCCATTTGGTTAACTAAATATATGTATACCTATTTATTTTTTTTATGAAAAAAAGCTTGTTTTTACTAGAAGTTAGGACCAATGTGGTACCAACAGACTTGCAGTTTTATTAGTTTACCTATGTTTTTTTGTTGACTGACATTAGAGCATTTAATGTTTCTTGGTTTATTTGATGCTTGTTTTATTGTTGCTCAAACAAATATACAATAGTTGTCAGCTGGTCCAAAACATCATCATCCAATTTTTTTGTCATTACATTTCAACTTTGACCTGGCACTGATAGTGCAGGGGAGTGATGAATTGTCATGAAATGGTTTGCCCCATTATTAGATTTTATTCCTTTAAAATATTAATTAGAAAAGCCAAAAATGTTATTTCATATATATATTCTACCAGAAAATGCAATTGCATATATAGTCTACCAGAAAAGTTTAAATTGTGTAAGAAATATGATGCATAATATTTTTTTTCTATTTTTAAAAAAAAAATGGATGGTTACAAACTTACAAAATAATCGGTTACAGTTTCAGCACTGTGAAATCAGAACATATTTTTCATGGTAAATTTAATCTAGTTAAAACTTAGGGTCAGAAATGTTCTTAAAAATTGGATCTTCATTGTTTTTAGCTACAAAGTTAAGTTGTTATTTTTGTGCTGCTTCCTGTTACCACATATTTGTGGCATTGGCTGATTGTACAGTTACAACTATATTGGATACCTTTATCTAGAATTGTATACATGTAATAAGTCAATTTATCATAATTATTTCTACACACACACATATATATAGTCTAAATATATATATGCTTCCAGGCAGGGTCGGTCCTAACAATTGCGGGGCCCTATCCGAAACGGATTGTGCGGGGCCCAGTCTGGGTAGGGATAAGGATAATAAGTGAAAATTAAGATTTTGTATTTGAAAAAAAAGTGCGGGGCCCACTGCGGCCGCATAGGTTGCAGTGGCCAAGGCCCGGCCCTGCTTCCAGGTCAATAGATTTTTAGTTAATATAAAAAAATATGCAGTTTAAATATCGCAGTCACATAAGGAAATTATGTTGAAAAGTGCCATTAATATTTTGTTATTTAGATACAAATTTCAGCAACTGTGGTACACAAATTTAGGTGCATAATTTTATGCTTGGTTAAACACCTACAAACTACCTCCCCCTATCCCCCCTCATCCCCCTTTCTTATTTTTCTTTTCTTTTTTTTTTTTTTTTTTTTTTTTTTTTTTTTTTTTTTTTTTTTTTTTTTTTTGTGTTGGTTCAAATAATATTTATTATATCAATAAGAAAACCTAATTACACATATATATTAGAACCTTATGTACAGCATTATTGCTATTATATTAGGTCTAAGCACCTAAATGGTTACTTTACCTTTATGTGGGCTGTTGAAATTTCAAGTGTTTGTGCTTTTAATATTTTAACATGCATTTTATTGATTAGCTGTCAAGATTTGGTCATCTCATTTCCACTGGAAACAATATTCCCTTGTCAGTGTCATGCATGTTAAGTCGGTAAGATTTTGTGTTTCCTGACAGTAATCCACCTAAACAAACATTCAGGATGGAATTAAAACTTTGTTTCTTAATATTTTCATGATAAAGAGATATTAGTCGCAGAAGTGAAGTGAAATATGTTACACTGGATATAAAGACTACTCTGTTCTGTTAGGCTGTGAGGAATTAAAGTAATTTTTATGTTAGTTTGTGGAGATATAAAAATATTTTATTGGTTCATTTATTACTGAGGCAAAGATAATATAAGGTAATAACATTGATTTTGTTAATATTCTCTGCAGAAATGGTATGGCTCTTTAACATTTAGAACATTGTAAATAATAGAGAGTTCAAGGGTCAAAATATTTACTGGTACTTACAATGGCTTTTACAGCAGACCCAATTTAGTATAAACTCGGTTCTCTTAAAATCTGAAGCCTTGATTCAGTAAAGGAATTATTGTTGGAAGAATTCAAACATGTGATAAATATTAGTTTTCTCAGCTCTTAATTCAGAGTTAAGTTCTTTTAACAATGCTTGGTAATCTGCCTTATTCACAACCCATTTATTTCTTGTATAGTGCAGTTTTTCACATAATTTACTCTCAGTATTTACACATTTTAGTCCCTGGGTGTTTTAATTACCTCAACCAATAGATTTTAATGACATTTTTATATTTTAAAAAATCATGTCATCATCATCATAGTTTCCCATTTCATTTTTGCTAATTATAATAAAATTAGAAAATAATTTAGGTTGATGACATTTTATACATGTCCAACACCATTTGTAAATGCTCTGAATATTCCCTTGGCCTCAATCAATATTTGTCAATTCGACTAGTCATATTTGGAGGCAGAAAAGTTAGATGCTATTTTAGATAAGATTAGATTTAGTTTTAAGAAATATCATCAGTCTATCTTTTTTCTCTGAAGAGCACTTTCTCTTCAAGGGCAGAAAGCTGGGCATTGTTGATAAATTAAAATTTAATATGCTGCTGGATGCATTTTTAAATATTGAATGCCTTATTCAGTCATATAGCTGCTGTAACCCTCCCAAAGGTGTAAATAAAATTTTCTCAATTTTACTGGAGACAATAAATCTTAACAATGATAGACATAAAAATTTGGTTAAATAAATGACAGAATATTGACTTTTCACTTGTGTGATTTTAAAATACTTACCGGACATGGAGAAATTTTAAAAAAATCAGATTTCAGTGTTTAGTGAGTTACAGCAATCATATGTGACATTTTTTTTATATTTTAAGCCATTCTAAAAATTGTTCCTAAATCATCTGAAATACCAGCCCAGGCATAAATCTGAAAATGGGGAATCAGAATAAAAATTAATATGCTTAACAAGTAAAATAGATAAAGCTAAAAGTTCATTTTCCATGGTTTTAACAGACATAACCTGTGAAATGTAATTCGAAAGAATTTTTGTAAAAAATTGTAAGTGTTAAAAAGGTCTAATCACATCTGTAGTTGACCGATAAGGATTAATCCCTACAGCTAATTCTAAGAAGCTGTTGTTTAATCTCATAGACCTGATGTTAAAATGATCTAATCACAACTTTATTTAACTGATAAGGATTAATTTCCAAAGCTAATTCTAAGAATATGTTTTTTTTATTCTCATAGACCTGATGTTAAAATCTACTTTTATTTTTTAACTATGTTTTATTTTTTAGTTCACACTGATCCAGAAGATAGATGTAATATTTGAAGGAGATGTTTTAATAAATATACAACTATTAGAAGCTTTGATTAGCCTTTCCAATGCTATATTAATAAAACCTTTAGAATCATTTCTCTATATTTATTGAAACTGATCATTTATATTTATTAGAATCAAGTGAGAAATCAGCTTCCTAAATTTGTAAATTCTCTATGAATATAACTTCCTGTTCCAGGTCAATGATAACTTGTAACGACTTTCATTTTCTTCAATTTCTCTTGCATATCTAGATCAGTGGTATGCAACCTTTTGAATCATGGCCCATTTTAGGGTTGGAAGGTAAAATTATTTGTTTTAATTTACAGGGTTTTCCACAGGGGTCATACAGATAGAGGTTGGAAACCACTGGTCTAAATTCCATTATTCTTTAAACAAGAGAATAATATCTTTTAGATTTTTTCCATAAACATATTGAATCAACCCCAGAATTTTTTTTTTACAATTTGGGTCTTTAAAAAGAATTTTAACTGCATTTTAATATCAGACATTTTAATTAAGTAGTTAAATAATTTAATTTATTTCCCCAAATGGGCTTCGTGACAAGATTTTTTTTACCAGCAAACCTTCAAGAGATTTCTGTTATTTGATTGAAATGATTGTGTAAAACATTGTAATTAATACTTAGTGGTAGATTCTTTATCATGATGATGATAAGAATTAATGTAGCTTTAAAATTATTTATACAATTTTTTATGCATACATTTACATTGAATAAAATCCAATTTTGTTAAATTTGTTTTGACCATAGATCAATGTGCATCAAAAGTGTTGAACTGATTTGAAGATTTCTGTTTAATTTAACATGACACTTTCAAAAAGTGCCTGATTTAGGGTTGTGATCTGTTTATAAAAGCCTTATTCACTTACAAAGTACCTATTGAAATTGTGGGTTGAAGGAATCATTGAATTTCTGAAAACATTTAAACTATTTTTATCTTCAAGTTCAAGGTTAAATAGAAAAAAAATTTTTGTTTAAAAAGTTGTAAGTCACTAGTACATGGTAATTATTTTATGCTGTGGAGAAAGATTTTTTTTTAAAATTATCTTTTCTATTCCAACATTTAATTAAATATTTTGAAATAAGATAACTGAGAAATTTTTGGTTATATTTTTTATAGATAGCGCACGTATATACCCAAAGTTTCACATTAGTAAAATTTTCACTAAGTCTCTCAAGCTTTGTAAAATTATTTTTCATGTTGCTCTTGCTCAAATTCTACAGCACAATTATTTTCTTAATAAATAACATGCAATAAAGACCAAGTTAAAATCTATTATCATTTCAATACCAGATATTTCTGTTGGGGGTTGATTTGGTACCAGTAATAGGAAATTATTTTTAACCAAATATTTTCAATAATTAATTTCTTCTTTGCTTATATTTTTTATTGTAGGGATTGTTTTTCAAATTAATCAATGCCTCAAAATTAAAAGGCTTCATGATATAATGTGCTTTATGAATTAAGCAATTTGCATAAAAACTTGTTTGCTTTGTTTTGAAAAATATCTGAATTGAACTATAAGTGATAAAAACATAATTTTTATAATGAAATTATGTACGTTTTAATTTGTGATAAGGCTATGTGGTGATTAAATTTGATATATTAATATAAAACAAAAATTAAAAACTATTGCTTTTCAATGTTGTTAGATAAAAGTTGAGACATCTTGGCAAGAATTTATTTTGTGTGTCACATTTTAGATGTTGAAATACACTGATGAATTTTTTAAAAAAATAAAACTGTACTGTTGCAAATAATTCTATAATAAACATAATAAACATGAGGCGCTAGGAACATTGGGTTGGAATTTTTCCACATTTTAAATTCTATTGGTTCATTATTGTATATGACAATCAAGTGCACGCCAGTAGTGTCTCATTTACAAGGAGTTGGGAGAATTAAGTTCATGCCCCATTTCGTAACATTATTTGCTACAGCAACATTTCATGTCTCTGATCCTTGAACTCCCCTGAAACAGCAGACCTCAAATTTTATGCTAGGGATTTCACTTTAGTTTCTTGAGCCAGTGTTAAAACATGATTTTGTGAATTTTGAAAAAAGTGCTGTGGTGCTCTATAAAACAGCAAAGAACAGTTTTAAAAAAAAATTTTTAATGAAGCACCAGGGCAGAAGAATATATCAGTGTACAGAGCTTGAGTTTAGACTTGTAGCTTGTAAAGTTTCAATAATAAATTATATATTGTTCATGGCTGTGCTATTGATTTTCTAATTTTCTGTAATAAATAAAAATAAAATAAAATCAGGTCTATTTTTTAAATTTATTAATTGTTAAATCAAACTTGTCTTGTTTGGTATACAAAAATGTTCAGATGCCATTCTAAACAATCTTTTAAAACATAGCTACTGGTACCTAAATACAAACATAAAATAACTTTAAGACATAGCATTAATTACACAAAACTTAAGAAATTTTAATAGTTAAATAATTTTTTGTACAGCACAATGTAGCATAACTCTTTGATTTGTGTGTGTGAAACATACATAGAGTGTGTGATAAAGTTCATCTGTTAGGTAATAAGTGATTTAAGCACAAAGGATAATAAATTATATATCAGGAAATAGCATTATTTAGTCAATGACAAATAAAAATATTTAAAAGCAATGGCTTTTGAATACTACTACTAGAGAAGATTTGGAATAACATGATATATTGAAGTAATCTAAAGCTATTTGCTGAGCAATTATCTTTCATGATATTCAGTAATACTTCTAATTTCTTATCAAAGTTAAAAATGTTGCATTGCTTTTCCTGCTTAAACTTGTTAACTTCAAGAATTCAGTTTTATAAACCCTTTTAGTTTTAGACATCAACATGACCTCCACTGAAGTGAACAAAAAAAAAACATGGTTTAAAAACTTGTTAAACTGGAACCACTAAATTACTCAGCAGTTCTTTGACTGCAGGAAGTATAGCACACTCATTGTTGTGGTTCTGTTGCTGGTAATGGTCAGCAAACCTATTCAACATGGTGCTGACAGCCTGTAAAGATGGGGTGTTGTTCAACTGGGGCAGCTTTCCTTCCACTCTGGTCAGTTTGTTGGTGTTCATCTCATAGAGAAGGGGCACTACAATTGACTGCTCACCTGGTCCAACATTCAGTCCAATACGAGTCAACTGTAGCTGTAATCGAAGTCAAGTTTAACATCAAATTAAATCTGCCACAGGGAAGTTACAATTTCCCAACTTTTAAAAATAAAATTTTGCTTAAAAGTACAACAAAAATTGCATTCCACAAAAATTTACATTGGACGGAAATTTGAATTTTTTTTAAAAAGGAAAAATAATTATTTTCTCAAATTAAAGGAGCTTTAAATTTTTAAAAAACAACTATTTACTTCTTTTATTTTACATTTTCATTTAATTTCTAATTTTTTTATTTATAGGGTTTTCTGAATTCTTAGCTTGCATTTTAAAGGGGCACAATTTATAAAAAGGCTCTGACCAAGATTAAAAACAAAAAGATTTTCAGATTCAAACAAGTTAAAAAAGTCATTCTAAAACACGACTGACTAATAATATAAATATTATAGTGAAGCACCATAAACTTATCCTAAATATTTTGTTTCTCTTAGTTACCATGAAAATCATTTTAGCCCTGACTACAAAAGCAGGAACACCAACAGGAGAAATAAAGTGCAGGGATGGCGGAATGGTCAAACACCATTGGACGGTCCACTTCATTGAACGGTCAGGCATCTAGAGGAGAGATTAGATAGTAACACTTACACAGTCAAATGTAATGTTGGAAAATGTTTTCATTGACATCACAACAAAGAACAGCTCATCACAATGAACAAGTTTAAGGGGTCGGACAGTCTTTTTGAGAATGGGAAATGGCCTTAGTGTAAATGTTCTAGAGAGAAAATTGTTTTACGTCCATGAAATGAGAAAAAAAGTGGCCTTAGTGCAAAAGTTCAAGAGAGACAAGTCCAATTTTTAAAACACTTTTTATTAAAGCTTTAAGATCGCCTTTATTTCCAAAGCCATATTATTATTATTGTATTATTATTAGTAGTTTTATATAGCGCGGTACCCCAGTCTTGGGCTGGGCTCACCACGCTGTACACACAATTTAACAAACATAATCATGAACTTAAAAATAAACATACATTAACAAAGTAAAACTAAACAAATGTATATTCACTACACACATTCAAGAACCATTTACATTTCAAGCCATGGACGGCTACCCAGCAGCATTGTTTATACTGTCTGATGTAACAATATAATTATTTATAGCTTAAAATTTGGAGTTTTTATAAAATTGAAATCAGGTGAGGCACTACTTAAGATGCACGATTGTAATTATATGAAGACGTGGAATAATAAGTGAATCATAATGGTCAAAGTCTCGTGCAATGTTTTTATCCTAAACATTTGTCAGTACCTAGCAGTAGCAAAATTTCAAAATTTTTGAGGGTTGGACCGTGCCCTGGGGTTTCTATTCTTGCTGATACGCAACATTAATTATCTTGAACATTAAAAGTATCTGCATTAATTCCTTCAATTATTTTAAATTATTCCAGCAAGCTGAAAAGCAGTTGTAAAAATTAAACACGTTAGGAAAATTCTCTGTCTTTTGTGACCCATGATGTCATAATATTATTTGGTTTCATAAGTCAACTTTATGACTACAAATATTTTTCTTCAGGCCAGTATTTTGCCAATCTATTTCATAAGTCTGAGCTTTGTTTCCTACCAGTTCTAATTTCATGATCTGTATGCAGTCCTTGAGAATCCTGTATGGGGCAGAGATTATCCTTCCTACAGCTGTCAGGGCGTTCAGACGATACGGGGGACAGAAAACTTTCAGATCAAAAAACTTTTCCAGCACCTGGAGCTCTTCAGTGGTCCATTTATCTTGGTGTTCTGCCATTAACAGGAAAGTTTATAGTGTTGAATTAAGTATTTGTAATGCTACTGTGAGTCACGATGCTAACTATCAAACACAGAGCAGCGCTCTCATTGCTACATGGAAGGTCGATACAGTCAAGGTAAAATATTGCTAATGTTTAAAAGATATTTTTTTAAAATAAGCAAATAGTTTTATTAATTAATGGAGATCGTGACAGAAGGTAATAATAGTTTGAAATAATTCCAAGAATCATGCGAAGGCTATTGAAAAAAAATTAAGGTGTAACAATGGAATCAAGTTTAGTTTCGCTTCTAAATTCAGTTGCCATTACTTTAAAAAACAAGACCTAAGATTAAAATCAACATTATAAAAAGTTCATTAGGTATGCATTCAATTTAATTCAAAAGTTATTCAGCAAAATTGTATTTCTTGATTTTATAAAAAATTAAACATGGACAAACATTAAAAAAAAAAATAGATTTTAATATTTGTCCACATCAAGAGAGGAATTTTAAAATCTTTTTTTCAGGACACAATCTTAATCATCGAGCAATCTTTTTGGATTGAAATATGTTTTTTTTTAAAGTTCACCTGGTGTAGGAGTAATTTTCATGTGTAAAGACTGGCAGGTTGTACTGTTGAGAGATAATTTGTACTGCAGAGTGTCCACTTTAAAACATATGACACCAGGCTCATTGCTGGGTATCATCTGCATCTGTTGAGTTCATATGGGTGTTACAACAAAATAACATATGCCATGACACTTGCCACTGTGGGCTGACACCACACGACTTTACCTCCTAAAACATCCATTTACATTTTAAAATATTTCAGATATTTTGGTTATAAAAAGATGTTTAAATAAAGATTAAATGAACCCTCTCAGTATCATAGCGCCAGTTAAGAAATTATCTGGCAAAGGGAAATAACTACATTTTTATCAGAAGTTTATTACAAATCAATCTTGAATCCAACCATAAAAAAAAAATACAGATAATTGTATAGAAAAGATGAAATTTTATTTAAAATAAGTCTACATTAGGACCAGTAACACCTAATTTTTCTTAAACAACACAATTGTATAGACCCGTCATATCTATCAATTTAATCTTCATCTTCTTTTAAAGGGATCTAAAAGGGCTATTGCAATTAAGCTTACATCTACTGTCAACACAGCACATTTTTTTAAAAATCAAAAGAAGTGTAAAATCAAGCGCACAGCCACCAAACTGCGACAAAAGAAGAGCTTGACACTTCCTGTTTATAACTAGGCTCTTTGTTAAGAAGAGTTACCTTCACTAAAGTATGTTGAAAATGACGTGTTGTTACGGGGGAAATTTGACTGTAATGAGACTAAGGAGTAAGGGCTGGAAAGCCTTAAAGCAACTGAAAGGGTTAATTATTTGAAATGAAGAAAATTTAAAGCTTAGTAAAAGAGAAGCATTTTGTGTGCTTTAAATTTTTTAAAGACATTGAAATCAATATTACCAGCACTGCAATTTACATTGGGTTCACTTCTGACTGCTCCAGTTATATAAGCATAGTTTCATGAAACATTTTTTATCTTTAATTGACCATGGCATTCAAAATATAACTGCCCAAAGAGAAAAATACACAATTTGCTTTGATAGCTTAGAAAAAAAAAAATCTTCATTTTTAAATGCCCAAAGATGAAGAAATTATTTTCAAAAATATCTTCTTGCCAGACCATATCTTTCAAATCTACATCAATGTACCCTGAATGTGTTGTGCCAGCTATGTGTGGTGCTAACATTGTTTAGAACTTTCATAGTGTTGACCTACCGACTGCTCTGTGTTCACCAATCTACTGGTGTGTTTCTTCATGATGGTGCAAGCAAAAAACCTCTCCAAGGGTGATGCCGGGGTGTGCTGGACAGAACCTTGCTGTGACTCAGGGGTTGGGGTGAGTAGAGTGTCAAAACCTTTGTGAGACAGGATGGTTGGGATAGCTGCAGCCCATGCTCTCTGTGGCAGGATACGAGCCTGCATGTTGACAACTGGGGAGAAAAAGTGCCGGTCAACTCAAATGAAATTGATCAAAATGACCTGTGATTAGATCAATAGACAGTTTATGCATGACACTTTGAAGCACTTATGAAATGTATCTTGGTCTAAGTGTATTGTAAAAATTTGAGCTACTCTGATGTAAATTTATTTATATAGAATTAAGAGTATCTTATACAGTTTCAAATAATTAAAGAGCACTGTATATCAAATATGTTTCTCCCTTCATTCATAAATCATTTCAAATGAATGGCAATGCAAATAATTTTAATTTTAATACTTTTTTTTCTTATTTGTGCAATTTCTTGAAGAAAGGTGAGTATCATTTAGAAATAAGTGACAAATTGTTTAATACACCCCACTGTTTCAAACTGAAGAGCCTTGTAACTTTATTTTTGTAATAATAATGAATACACAATGATTGCACTCACCCCCAAGCTTGTGGTCCCCATCTTTGTGTGTCTGTGGTGAGTGAAGAGCTGGGTGACCAGGTGAGTGGACAGTATGATGGGATACGGGTGACGGGTCTTGTACAGATGGTGATCCCACCCACCCACCCCTTACGCCGCCTGGGGATGGCATGGCCAAACTTGCCCCCGGGAATGGGGAGCCTCCATCAACAATACCTGAAATATAGTCATAAAAAGGATAGAAAAATTAGGAAGCAAAATTATACTTCAGTCACATTTAAAGGTTTTTAAAATCGTTTATATTAACTTCACTTTTGTTGGTGG
Source organism: Lymnaea stagnalis (assembly GCA_964033795.1). Lineage (NCBI taxonomy): Eukaryota > Metazoa > Mollusca > Gastropoda > Lymnaeidae > Lymnaea > Lymnaea stagnalis. Next base: position 75,216 of record CAXITT010001145.1, on the reverse strand, counting down.
CTGGCTGGCTGGAAAGACCTTCAGATGGCTAATTGGCCCACTTGGCGTTATCCGATCGAGCTGAAACTTGGCTCATAGACTCATTAAAAAATATGCTATGAAATATTTATTTATTTAAAAGAAACTGATCGGCAAAAATTGACATGTATAAATATTTAAGAGAAAACTTTAGGAAGCCGATAATATTAGTTTTATTTATATTAAGGAAACCGATTTTTGTTTTGACGCAACTAAATTATAAAACAAATCTTAAAGAAAATTATGCAGATGGTTTAAAAAATGCAAATTATAGGTGTCTACTTTTCAATTTTACTATAATAGAAAGGTTAGATTTAAAAAATGTGAAAGCATTAGTTGTGACTAAACATTGTTTTTAGGCATTTTTCAATTTAAAGCTAAACATGAAACATCCCATGCTCCCAAAATACTACTGACCGCTCATAAAGGACGTTGCTGGCGACTGCATATGAATGCCAACCAGTGAGGACTGAGGGGAGGGGGCTGGTACAAAAGAACCAGGAGATGGCACATGAAGCTGGGGGTTCCCTGGTGAGTTGGCTGTCAGGAGGCTCCCAGGCGAGGGCGTGCCCATGAGTGCAGTGGATGGAGATGGATTCACCTAGAGGGTAACAAATGAAGAAGATTAACACATGGAGCAGCAGCAATACTTGACTGAAGCCAATAGATCTAATCTGGTAGCACCAGAACTTGAGTGCTGGAACCAGTGGTTACAAATTTACAGGATCATTGGCATTAATCTACTGGAATTTTTAACAGAAAGCACAGTTAATTGTTGTGCTACATATGGTATGATTTAAATTATCAGAATAAGGGCTAACCATAGCTTAAATTAAGACAAATTGTTTTTAAAGCATTAAAAAGCCATTTATCAGAATATTTTCATTGGAAAAATGTTCATTTATGTTTCCAAAATTTAAAGCCATGATAAATTTTCCTGTGCTAAATTGATGGCTTTTTTTTGTCCATAGAGCTTGTCATTTAATGGTGGAAATCTATTGATAGAACTGCTGTAATCACCCGGGTACTCAGGTCGGACAAAATGTCAACACCGTTCAGTACTACTATGTTGGCGAGGAGGACCTTAACCTAGATCAAAAGCTTGTTTACAACTACATTTTACAAAATATTTTACAAATTTTTTTTACTGCTATTTTGTGAAATGGGACATTGCTCGTACTGCACATGTAACATTGACTCTAGATACAAGGATCGTTCAAACCATATGCTGAAACACACTATTACCTGCCATGTTTGAGTTTTAAGAAATATTTGTCCGACGTTCTAAAAATAGTAAAGTCTGACATTTTCCAGTCTGAAAAATGACAAACTCTATTGAAAACTTAACAGCTTCTATCTATATCTTTGAATAACTATAACATTTTTATTACCTATAAAATCCACTCAGAAAATTGGAAAAAAACTCGAACTTCAAGAGCTGAAGAAAGAAGCACTACTAATAATAAAACAAAATAAAGTCACAGGGCTTATATAAAAGAAGTTAAAGTTAAGGTGATATAAGAAGTGAAAAAAAAAAGAGCCAAGAACAAAGAAGCAAAGCAGCGACTAGGTGACATGTTACCCACATAAAGTAAATAGTGAACTTACCCCAGCTGGCAGCCTGGCAGAGCCAGGAGATGCCGGCGTGTGAGGCAGTTACTGTAGAAGCAAAACATTTCTATGCAGATGCATTTATTCACAAAGAAAAACATTTCAAACCTCTCTTTCAAATGCTACTTTGTTGAGTGATTCATATTCAGGTGGGGATACTAACTATCGACTCATTACTCATGAGAGTAACTGGAGTGCATGGGGTGCCGATTGGTCTAAACTGAGCAAATCTCAAGTTGGTGGTCTCGAGTTCAATTCCAGCCAGAGCCCAGTCAAGCAAAAACATCACCAGCACCCCGGGTGGATGGGACTCGTTAACCTTGGATGGCAACTCATCTAAAAGAAGGCAACTCATCTAAAAGAAGGCAACTCTGAAATCAAACCCGGAGATGGAGTCCCGAAAGGCGGATAACATTGGTACAATGAATCATTCCGACAACTCCTGCGACGTCACTGGTGCCAAGCTGCATCATCCACATGATGTTCCCTTGGGTTCTCCAGCGGCGTGGAGAGAGGCGATTTGCTATTGGGAACCAGCTTATAATCCTTGAAGAATAATCCCAGGCCATGTGGATTTCGTCCTCCGAAGCCCTTTCCATCGTCACATCGTGACGGACGGATGCCAGCACAAAAAAACAAAACAAAAAAAAACTGGAGTGCTTGGACGGCATGGTGTATAATCAAATCCATACTTTTGTTATGGAATCTATGTTTGCGTGTGGGGTCCTATCTGTGAAGGGACTCCTTGCCCAAAGGCATAAAAATATACTCTGGAAACCATAATGAAACTTTACTGGATGTGACAAAATATTTCTTTGAGTTGTACAAGATAATGAATGGCAGATAATTTTTTCATGCGAATAATTTAGAGGACAACAGGTTAGATCAGCCAGTCTTAAATACAGATTGAGAGATTGAACTTTTATGTAGCGCAATATAGTCGGATGTGAACAACCTAAATATTAGCCCATTTTCTTACCTGCCCCGACATACAATCCTGACATGGGAGCTGGACTGTGGGATGATTGTGAAAGTCTGGATGTGTTGTCTTGTATTCTGAAAATAAGATAATATGAGAGACTGAATTCAAGCCATGTCAAGTAAATAAATAGTGGCACAATAAATATTTAGACTCGTATCCGGAAATTTGATCGAAAGAAATTTCGTCGACGGTAAATTGATCGACGGCAATTTGATCAAACGGAAATTTCATCGACATACAAAACAGTCATGGAGCTGGTAGCATATAAAACAGTCATGGAGCTGGTAGCATATAAAACAGTCATGGAGCTGGTAGCATATAAAACAGTCATGGAGCTGGTAGCATATAAAACAGTCATGGAGTTGGTAGCATATAAAACAGTCATGGAGCTGGTAGCATATAAAACAATCATGGAGCTGGTAGCATATAAAACAGTTGTGGAGCTGGTAGCATATAAAACAATCATGGAGCTGGTAGCATATAAAACAGTCGTGGAGCTGGTAGCATATAAAACAATCATGGAGCTGTCAGAAACTATAGTCGCATAATTAATGATGTTAATGTCATTTTTTTAGTACCCCGATTATTCCCTTTTATGAGATTATTACAAATCTACTCACCGTAGCAGCCCCAAGGACAGCAGCAGATGGCAGTTTGGATATTGACATCATAGGGGTCCAGGTGTCATGGAGTGTCTATTGGTCACACAAAATGGATTACTAGTTAGAATACAGATCCTGCTATCATTTAAATCAGTCATATTACTAGTTCAACTGGCAAGTTAAACATATAAAGAGTTCAAGTACAGACACGTTTCTGTGTTGTACAGAGGTGTATGCCTAAAAAAAAAAAAAGGGATACACTTTCAGCCCATATTTTTGTTAAGTATTACCAGTGTTTTGACACCAAGATCCATTCCCTGGCCGTTGGGAGGAGCTAATAACTTGCTCTAAACTTTGGTGTTTTGTTGCGCATCTTACCTGACTCAACTGAGACAAGCTACAATGAAGGTTGAACTCTTCAGCTAACTGAAGCAGCATAGGAATGTGAGGATTGGCAGAGGCTGACGGGAGGCGTGTGCCAAGTGTAAGCTCAAACCTCCGCAACACAGGCTTCCATTCAACACCAAGCTGAGTAAACCAAATGTTTCACAGTTGACGAGTAAGCTAATGGTCTATACATAACTTTGACATCCACAAAATCACACAAATAGTGAGTTACAGAAATGTTTTCTTTTTACACATTTTACATATAGAAATTCATTTTTTACTGAGCATATTCAATTTAATAATAGCAACTTACAATGACTGATAAAAGGCGGTAATATTGGAAATGAACTTTTAAGAACATTAACTAATTATAAGTGGTTTGGACAGCGATCAAGCTCTTAGCAATAAATTCCAGTCTCATTCATGAGTATAAATGCGAAGATGTACTTAATTGATGGCTTACCAAACTACACATGTTGGGGCCATAAGCCAGTGTTAGTTTCTTATAGTTGTATGACTGTATCTCCACCATAGTTGAGAGATTTGTACGGGCATCTGGTGATCAAAGGATAAAGAGATCAAATAAATGATGAAATCATATACAACAGATCACTTATGCACTTAATTATTCATGGGCACAATTCCGATTAAAGGTCACACATACTATTTATGTGAAAGAATAAGTTGTAACACGTAATCCAATGTATAGTTTGTAATAGTGGCAACTTACCTTCATTCATACCTTTTGTTTTCTTACCATTTTGCCAGTTTAATGTATTTTTTAAATTTTTATTTTAAAGCCTGTAAGAAAAAAAAGGCATGGAGAGACCCCTCCCTCACCATGCCTTACAAATACTCTAGCACACAAAGGCCAGTGCCCCAATAATCCAAGTCCTTATTTCTCACTGTTTGCCTTAATCCTTAATAATAAATAATAGTAATAAAGTTTATTTGAAAAACGCGCTTCATCCCCAAAAGCTTGAAGCGCGGTACAAAGTCAACCACATTATAAAGAGAAATAAAAACAATCTGAAATTTACCACATTTAAAAAACAGACGCAACAATATAAAACTACATACGAGCATATGAAGTCAAAGTATTTCATCCAGTATCAACCATAAGCAACACAGGCCAATATACATTAACTGAAAAAGATGGTAGACAGCATCACCCCAGAAGGTTTTTGCGAAATAGATGTGTTTTTAAATCGGTTTTAAAGGACTCGAGTGTCTGGCTGTTTCTGAGAGCCACTGGAAGGGTGTTCCAAATTGTTGGGCCGGCAAATGCAAAAGTGCGCTTTCCGTAAGTCTCAAGGCGAACACACGGTATCGATATTTTGCCACTATCGGATGACCACATAAGGCGTCATGAGTGCTTTGAGATAAGATGGCGCCAGGTCATGTAAGCATGCGGTAGCACAAAGTTGCAATTTTGTACTCTCTTACTCAATTATTCAACGGTGACTCTAAAAATTGATACAAAATTTAATCATCAATTTTTAGGTATCAAATGGCTCCTATTATTTCTAGTTTTAAGCCTGACCTTACCATTATAACTTTCGGCAAATCTCTGGACAGCTCCGTAAAGATAAGCAACAGAGGTCCACACGTCCATGAGATCAGAGACAGTCTTCTGTATGTTGTCCCCATTCATATCAAACATAACACATACCCTCTGGCTGTCCCCTGAAAGAAAATAAACATAATTGAGCTTAGTTGAAACTTTCTGAACATTTTCCTCTAATGCTGGTTGTTTTATCAACATATAAATCCTTAGCTCTTAAGTACATCACAGAGAACAAATGCCATTTAAAAACTCATTACATTATTGTAAATACCATGACAGACAGAGAGGAATCTACCGTCTCACCTGATTCTTTAATATGAATACTTGGTAGTGGTGATCTATTGAAGATGAACTAAAAAAACAAAAAGAAGAGAAACTGTGAGACAACTAGTCTAGTTTATGTAAAGTTGATCTTAAAAACTGAATATATCTTATGAGATTTTTTTAAACTGTATGTTCACATGGTGGATTTGACTTTGTTGATGATGGAAAGCAAAGATGGCCTGCAGTTTTATTCATTGTATTTTTGGGGATTCTGAAAAAGCTTAACTGAATATTGTTATGTGAGGTGCACATAAATGTTAGATATCTAATTTTAATCATACTATATATGAAATATGTTTACAACACATAATGAAAAGCCCTAAAATATATACCTCAAGAATCCACAACCTTGACTGCCTGTTCTGTATTCTAAATTTACACTGAAGAATCTGTTTCCTTAGACCATCATTGACCTCCTCTGGAAGCCCCAACACTTCAGGAAAACTGATTGGCAAAAAGTGACATTTATTGATATTTATTCAAGGAAACTGATCAGCAAAAAGGGACATTTATTAATATTTTTTCATAAAAACTGACTGGCGAAAAGTGACCTTTATTGATATTTGTTAAAAGAAACTGATCGGCAAAAATTGACATGTATAAATATTTAAGAGAAAACTTTAGGAAGCAGATAATATTAGTTTTATTTATATTAAGGAAACCAATTGTTGTTTTGAAGCAACTAAATTATAAAACAAATGTTAAAGGAAATTATGCAGATGGTTTAAAAAATGCAAATTACAGGTGTCTACTTTTCAATTTTACTATAATAAAAAGGTTAGATTTAACAAATGTGAAAGTATTAGTTGTGACTACTTACTACAATATTCCCAAAGACAGACATGTACCGGTGCCATCCAATGTGCCACCATCATGACTAATGCCTTGTTTGGATAACTGAATAAACATATAGAAAAGTTTGTTTACTTTCACAAAAAAACTGATCATATTTGAAATTCAAAAGCTTTATAAGGAAAATGAAATTATTGTCTTACAAGGGCCAGCACCCCTCAAGAACAGTTGATCCTTTTGTAAAATCACCTTGGCTCATTCTTAGAAAGAGAGTCTTAGCGATAGATGTCATGAATTATAAAGACGAAAGCAAATTCAAATCTCCTAAAACTTTGTAACTCCTCACTGTCAGCATGGACATTGACTTGTAATTGTTGCGCACTGAAGGTTGTGTTTTATTGTGCGTGGAGTGCCTTCGCTACTGTTAGTGTCATTGGTGAAACATTCTGATGTGATTTTATTTATCTGTGACCTAGTGTCTTGCTGTCTGAGCTAAGAAAAATTGTATTGTGTTCCAGCATGCTGCGGTATATATAAATATAAATCTGTGTATATATGTTTGAAATATTGTAGGACGACAGGACCAGGTGATCACTAGCTTGGATTAAAGTTTACCCTGTCCTTGGAATAGGACTTCTGATTGGTTTTAATGATGTAACAAAATATGAACGAGTGAACAGATATGACGTGAGAAACTCAACCACACAGACTTGTCACTGACCTCTTCCCCCAAGAAAACAAAAGGCATCTTCTCCTCACACCTGGCAAGAAGATAGGCCAGTTCACTGACAAAATACGGAGATCCCTTCATCTTTTTGGCATCAGGCTCATCGCCATCTTCCCCCAAGAAGATCTGTAGAAAAATTCATCACATGAGAGTTCAGCATTAGCTCATGAGAGTACACACAAGATAAGGAACACACCTAGCCTCAATTCAAAGCTAGAATGCTATCAGACCCTGGCTACAATTATGAAAATTTTGTGTCCAAGAATTTTATCACAGGCTTAGCCCAAAACAAACAGTTCTTTCTTTTATCATAAACTATTGACCCACCTTTCGTTTTCTTGTAAGGCTATCCATTGTCAAAGGTATACCATCTGAAAAAGAAAACAGAGTTCCAGATTGAATTGAAAAACTTCATATTAAGAATATAAGATAAGATTCTTTTATTGATCCAAACAAATGGAAATGTTTTTTGATTACATTGTACACATACATTTTCAGCACATAGATAAATACATAATTTAATAAAGTCAAAATTATCCAACTAAAAAAAGTTAAACACAAAACATCTACATCAAATTATGTCTCTAGCGTAAAAAAAAAACCAGCCAATCAGTGGACTGCCTTAGTCATAATAAGGGACTTAAATAGTGATAAAATTAGATTTTGTGACCTCTGGGGTAGCACGCTAGTAAATTCGTACAGATTTAAATAATGCATTATGTGCACAACTGTAGTTGAAGTCTAATTTCAAATATATCCCAAAAATTAAATCCTATATATTGTTTACCAAAAATTTTGCAGAATTCTCCATGAGCCATGGAGTATGTATCAATGGGAGTGAGTTGTCCAGCCTTCATGAAGGCTTTGACTAAAGTTTCCTCCCCTATGTCATCCTCCACCCCATCGGCTGTGCACTGTGTGGTCTCCAACATGTAATAGTTAACATCAACTTTACGATGTTCACTTTCTCGGACTTCAACAACCTTTGGAAAAACAATATAACGAGAATGAACTTTACAAGCAATACAGCATCTGATGTAAAAGCGACATAGCCACACACCACCGGGCTTATTCATTTAAAATTACACCACATAAGTCATGCTTTCAAAAGTATTACCAAGGTTGATGAAAAATTCACTTAAAATATTGTTGCTGATTAAGTACCCAAAAACAGAGCCTCAGTCTTGGCTAGGTTACTTACTACATAACATTCCTGTTGTTTAGGTACATTAACATAGAGCCTCAGTCTTGGCTAGGTTACTTACTACATAACATCCTTGTTGTTTAGGTACATTAACATATAGCTGCAGTCTTGGCTAGGTTACTTACTACATAACATCCCTGTTGTTTAGGTACATTAACATAGAGCCGCAGTCTTGGCTAGGTTACTTACTACATAACATCCTTGTTGTTTAGGTACATTAACATAGAGCACCAGCCTAAGCTAGTTTACTTACTACATAATATCCTTGTTGTTTTGGTACCCTAACATAGAGCCGAGTGTTTGCCAGTTTACTGAGAGGATGATCGGCTGTATTGATGAGTGGTAGAGTTGGACGACTGTTTGCCATCATTAGTTGGACACATTTCTCACATCTTTGTAAAACAAGCTGAACTCTGGAGAAACATAAAATACAATTTTAATACAACTGTACAACTTTGCCACTGAAATTTTCTTCCATAACTTTACCATCTATAATAAGAATTCCAGAGTGCATCTTATCCGCTGCAAGGTAAGTAAGAACTATGACATTTTTAACAGCGGACAAATAATAATTCCCTTGAAATTTGGAATCAACATTTTTTTTAATAGCTTAAGACAGGCCTGCACAACTCAAACTGTAAGGCGGGCTATAATACTTATTGAAAAACTTGTTAGGGCCAAAAGAAAATAGGACAAGACTTGTGCGGGAGAGCTACTAAGTAAATAATAAGAATAAAGAATATTTCGTTACTTCGGCGGCCGCAAAGTGGGTGCTGGTGGGCCGTATGTTATGCAGGCCTGGCTTAAGAGATGAAAAGCAGCTTGTACATTTCATATGCATACTGACTTGGCTGCGGCTATTCGGACCCAGGTCCGAGAAGTGAGATTTTGGGTTTATTAAAAAATATTAAAAAATTATCGTAGGGTTTGTAAGACAAAATAAGGTATCAAATGAAAGATAATTGAATGGACTATATTTTTTGTAAACTTGCTTCTTCAGTTTAATTAAAATAAACTACAACAAATGACATCCGAATAGCATTTAGTCAAAATGGACCCTGACACGCAGCGCCCCGATTCGGACCCGGGTTCCTTTAGACTCAATGCTATTTGGATGTCATTGGTGGTAGTTTATTTTAGTTAAACTGAAGAAGTAAGTTTACATTCATATAGTCCAATCAATTATCTTTCATTAGAAGCAAAATTTCGTCTTAGAACCTAACACTAATATATTTTTTACAATTTTAATCCCAACCTCTCACTTCTCAGGTCCGAATAGCCACTTCGTACTGACTTAGGGTTTTTAGGTTGCTGTGAGCTCTGACTGGTATTGACTTATGGTACTGACTTCATACACTCATAGAAAGGGTTTGAACAGTCATGGGATATACACGGTAATCATGGTAATTGATTTCCTACACTTGCTTATTTTGTACGCTTATTGCTATGCTCATTGAAAACAGCACCAGTACTTGTCTCTACCCACTCTATATAGAGACACTACAACTAAGCATTGGTGTATTTATGGAGGGTCATCTGGAATTATTATTAGAGAACTTTGCACCCCTTCCCATAAATTTTTTACATGAGCAGCATGGTTGGGTTTCCCCAGTTAGTATTTCATAATTCCTTAAAAATAAATATTTAAAAAATATTTCATTTAAAAAAAAAAACAACTTCCCAATAGAAATCCACTTTTTTAAAAAAAAAAACACAAGAAGTGATAGCTTGATTGGTCTGATGTCTCAGGCCTGTTAGCTGTGTATAGGGCTTAGAAAATACCACAGTGTGATGAGATGCCGGGTTAGATTTATCAATTTTAAAACAATGACAAGGACACAAGACATTAATGTTCATGCTCATTCAATCCATCGGTTTCAAACCCAAAAAAGACTTACTTCAGTTTCATGAGAAGCTTTTCCATTCCCCTGTGTTCTCCATTCAAACTGTCTTCTATGCCCTGGACAGCTGAGCGTTCTAAAATATGAACACAATAAACTCTTATCTTTTTTTATTCACTTAAAGATTCACCAAAACTCTTAACTTAATTTTATCATGATAAAAAGTAACTTCAGTCATTACCGGCAATATTGAAACTAACTTTACCTAGTACACTAATAAATTAGCTAAGTCTTTTACTAATCTCATACGTTATTGCAATAACTATTATACAGTTTACTTTTTTTTTAAAAATAAATTATTTTTAAAATGCTCTTTCCCTTCTGTTTCAATCTACTGATTTTGTGTTGCGTGGGATTGTTGTCCAAAAAGCAGACAGAAACCCATGTTAATTCACTGTATTTGTCTATTTAAATGAGCACTTGAAATTCTCTTACTACACTTGAGTAGTGCCATTCCTGTAACTATTAGCTCCATTAGGCTACCAATTTCTGCTATTCTTAAAAGGCAAGAGGGGGACTGATACAGGGTGGTTTTTTTTTTATGAAGAAATATTTAACATTGGCCGAGACACTATGACCCCAGCTTCCCAAAATCTGACTTTCATTTTAAAACAAGCAACCGAGAACAATTTAGTGGGAAAAAACGTACCACATGATGGCACGGAGGCCATGTAAGATCCTGTTTGGACATCTATAGAGATTCTCAAGACTTCTGATGACATGCAAGGATTTAGTACACTGACATGAAGGGCAACCGGCATATCTCTGACTTCACCTGGTGGGTAGGATGGTCATATATTTTTAAGCCTTATATATAACACTCATATATTTTTAACCATTACATATAACAATCAATATTGCAGCCCATTTTAAACATAGTATTCTTTTATATGATAAAGAAAACAATTTTGTCTGTTTTAATTTTGGGCCTGATCTTAAGTATTTCTGTTAGTTAGCAAACAAGAGTTTTGCGAGTAAATGATAGTGTTTTACTTACATTTGCCATCAATAACTCTCTGCATTTCTCTAGCCAGTTCCTGTTTTAAAAATGTCAAAACATTTAACTAACCATACAAACAGTGAAATGATAAATACATGAGCAAAAAAATTATATATATGTAGCTACAAAAACTTAACTATTGGCTAACTATAGTGGTACAGAAACTATTAGCTAACTATAGTGGTACAGAAAGTATTTGCTAACTACAGTGGTACAGACACTATTAGCTTACTATAGTGGTACAGAAACTATTAGCTACCTATAGTGGTACAGGAACTCTTAGCCCCTACCTTTAACTTGGAGTGAGTTCTGACTTCAATGGTCTGCATGAGTAACTTCTCTATGGACAGATGATCACTCTAAAATAGTATTTTGTATAAAAACCAACAATTAAATCTGGTAATTAATAGTTCATTTCATATTCAAAACTGATCTTTTATTCGGACCACAGCAGTTAAAGGGCGATGTTAGCTGCCAATGTTTGGTCACATCTTTATTCAAATTAATTTATATTGTTATAGAGCCTTCATTCCCCGCAGATTTTCCTTTTCACTCTGCTCACTGACCCATGGACAATAGCAGAAGAAATGATCAATAATAATTTCATCTAACAACCCTCAGGGAATAAACATTTATTTATAAATATCATTATTTTGACAGTTTTGAATAAAGTCAATGACCAAAACTGTATTTTTCAAAGTGTAATTTAGCAGTTAAATGAAATTTGGAATCCCCACCATTTTGAAATTAAGAGAAATGTAAATTTAAACAAATCATAGAGCATTTTGAGAAAGAAAATAAAAGTTTATGTAAATGGTTAGTAACTGTGACTAGGTGAAACCAAAATAGCCCAGTAAATGATGTACCTTGATTGCAAGTCCAACTTTTCTACTTTCAATAGGTGTCATGGGAGGTGTGTGGGAGATCTGTAGAGGTTTGCCTTCATCTTCTTCACTCACGTGAACACTCAGTTTGTAAACTAACATAGTTTGGTAGCAAAGAAAGAAATATAACAGTTTTACAAAAAACAATTATGAGCTAAATTTGATATATCTTTTAAAAATCACAACTGTAAAATTCGAAGTGAGAATTAGCGGTCCTGATTAAATGATTTCATTATTCCTAAGATAATTATACGAATATATTTTCATCTATAACTGATGAAGAACGATTATGCTTTTAAAGAGTTTATCTCATTGAACAAAAGATGAATTCAACACTCCTTTGGTATTAAAATTAAGGAAACTAATACCGTTATTTTTGTAGGAAAACTGGTTATCAGTAAAAAATCTGAAATCTGGTTTTACATCCTTAATGTAAATGCTTAAATATGAACTAATGAACTAACTTGGAAAATGTTCCATGTTCTGCCTCTTTTTCTGCTGATCTCTAGAATAAATGGCAAACAAACCAAATCAAAAATCAACTTCAACATTAACTTACTAACATTGAAAACATTGAAAAGAAAATTTTCAGGCTCACACTTAACACCAGAGATTAATTTTTTTTATAGACCAATGAGCCCTTGAAGCATACAAAAATAAGTGTTTACAGCTAATTATTATTACTTATGCTATTTTTATGGTGTATACAATTAATAAGGAAAACTGCCATTTTACCTCAGAGCTTCAAAGATCACAGTTTAATCATAAAAAAAAAAAAAATTAAATTAACTACATACCTAATATCTAATTAGTATTTAAAGACTACAAACAATCAATAATTTTTTTTAAACAATCACGATCTCTGAAAGTTCTCATGCTTTGACTTTAATTTTACATTAAAGTTGTACAGTACAAACCTCCAATATGATATTGACAAAGACTTGCTGAGTGAGTACTCAACAATACAAATGCTGTCCCTCAGCCTGTCATTCATCAGCCTCTGGGCCTGTTTTATGTTAATAAACATAACAAAATATTGTTTTTTTATGGTCCAATATGAAGCTTTGGTGAAATATTAACAAAAAATGATTAGTCTACATACAAACATCAAAATAACCAACTAAATAATGTGTTTTTAATTTCCAGACTTATTCCAGCCATTGTATGTTAAGTTGTAGGACTACAGCTATCATGGCATAGACATGTAATCCCACACCAAGCTCAGAGGTTGAAATGAAGTCTGTCACTCAAGGTTCACCTCCTCAATAGAATGAATAACTATAAGAGAAATACGGGAGGTCGGCATTCAAGTCGTAACAATGAGAAATATACACAGGGTGGCCAAGTTGTCTAAACTGAGTCAATCCCAATCTTGTGCACTGGACTTCAATCGCCAGCAAAAGCCTAGACAACCAAAACCATCCCCAAGCACCCCTTTACTTTGGGTGGCAACTCATCTCAGATAAAGAAAACTCTGAATTCAAACCTGGAGATGTAGTCCCTTACGCAGAATGACATAAACTTAATGATAACTCCTGCGACGTTCCTTGTGCTTAGTTGTATCATTCCCACATGATGATAACCCTTTGGTTATCCGGATGCATGGAGAGAGGTGATTGGCTGGCTAGGGAACCGGCTCAACACCTAAAGAAAAATCTCAGGCCTTGATATTTTGTCCTGCGAAGTGTACACCATTGTCACATTGTGACAGACAGATGACAGAGGAAGAAATAATTGTCTGACATGTTTTGTCCATGTATATACATTGTACTTCTTTGGTATTGGGGGAAACAGAACAAACTTTGAAAATAAAACTTACTTGAGAATGAAGGACTTCAAGCTGCAGTGACTGACAAAATGAGTCTGGGCAAGTGTTAAGAATATTTTTTTGATACTTAAATTGATTTTGATACAGAATGCAACAACACCATCTCAAAAAAATCTTGATAGTTTTGCTATACAACCATTTATTGTGTAGTTTTGATAATCATTTCACTAGTTAGTGAAGTTGACTGCTATGTCACACATTTTTGTTGACCTTTATAAGCTACTGTAAAAACAAAATGCTGAAATTTAAGCGTCATGTCATTTGAAATGGAAAAACAAACTAAAATGTTCACATTCATAATTTTCAGAAAAATTATATCTAACTGATGGTCTAGGCTTTTTCCATTACTATAACAGGCTGACACTGAACAGTTTATAACATGAGATTAAATGACAATGAAGGATACGTAATACTTTGTAGAGATCATGCAAAGGGTGGTCTACATGCAACAGCCTGGACTGGACAAGCTCATGTATGTAATGGACCTGCAAGGAAGAAAAAAACTCTGTTAACAACTGAAAGAAAAACTGACAAACCACAAATTTGTTTGGAAACTTTACATGAAAATCTAAGTCTGGACAAATATAAATTATGATTTACAAATATTAAAAGTTAGAAATGTCCATACCTGCATTGAATGTACCAATGATTTTCCATCTGAAAGAAGATAAAAAAAAGTTGAAAGTTTAATCTGCATTCTATATTTTAATTATATTCTAATGTATAATTAAAATATTCTATATTTTAATTTTATTGTAATGTATAATTTAAAATAACCTATCTGCATCTCCAACAAAAAATTAATTATTTATTATTTCCTAAAGCAATATCAGAAATCAAAATCACCGTTTTGCCATGACAGGATATCCATTATTTGAAAATTGTTCAGGCAAATAGTTGCATATATGCAAATAGTATCTAATTCAAACAATTTTTTTGTCCAAAAATTGTACGTTATTAAACAAAAATGATTTTTTAAAAATCTAGAATCACATTTTCTAAATTAGTTATATTTTGATTTAAATTAGTTAGCAAGTGAATCAGATCAACAGAAACTGTGCAACTAGGGCATGAGGGATAGTTACACTAAATCTAACTAAATTAAAATCAAAAGGCATTACTCTGAATCAATTTTTAAAACTCAATTTCTTATAAACACAAAGATAGGTACACATTGCTGTAACAAACATAACAAACATTTTCAATAACTAGCAAGTTCTTCAATTAATTTCAACTCTCTTTTACATTCTACCCAATAACTATTTGCTGCTTGTGGAGTGGCACAAAATATATAGAGGTGACCCTGGTTTAACCATGTGTAGGATTAACCATTACTTCAACCACTGAGGACACATTGAAATCTTAACTCACCAAAAAGGATATGGGTGCGGTTGGGGGGTGGGGTATGTTGGTTAATTTAATGTCTATGTTTTGAGAAAAATGTTGAACATCTCAAAATAAACATTTCTCTGAATTGAAACTGGATTAGCCAAATTTGAACCTCAGATGCTCAGACTGGTGCTCTAAAATAAATGATGACAGGGTCTATTGCTGTCAAATTATTTTCTTTGTGATAAGAATTACTCTTTGATGAATTTATAGGCACTCACGCCCTGTTTCATGATCCTCAACAAGAAAGTTGACATCCAGCAGACGCCAAGGAATAGTAGGACTATCCCCCATTAATGTGAGAGTCACCTGTTGGTAAACACAAGAAATTGCAATGACATAAATAAGGCATTTCGTGTTAAAATAATTAATTAAAAGACCTACTGCAAAAAATTATAGAAGCTCAAAATCAATTCACGTTCATAGGAGTGACAGGAAGTAATACATTTTCAAAAATTTAACAAGTCTATGGGTGATTTTTAAAAAATTTAATTACATGTTAAAAAT
Organism: Lymnaea stagnalis; assembly: GCA_964033795.1. Lineage (NCBI taxonomy): Eukaryota > Metazoa > Mollusca > Gastropoda > Lymnaeidae > Lymnaea > Lymnaea stagnalis. Next base: position 59,493 of record CAXITT010001145.1, on the reverse strand, counting down.
TTATTGAAGCAAAAATTATGAGCAAATTTAGCTGACTAAAAAAAAAACAAGACTTTAATAAGGTGTTAACAAATAAAGAGACCAGTGAACCAAAATAGCGTCAAATTAAAAAGGCTTATTTTTAGATCAGGGCAACACTTAATCTGATTCAGTAAAAATTTATTTCAAGTTACTTTGGATGACAGAAAGCTTTTGTCTGAAAGCATTTGTAATGTTATAACTTCATATCCACAGAAAGGTTAATTAAGTAACCTTGCTTAAGACAAGGTATTGCTAGATTGAATAGAGGAACTAAGATACCATGAGGCAGCTGGTGTACTTCTGTGCCAGGAGTGACCCAGCAAAAACATTGCTGAATTAATTAAGGGGAATTACCTCAAACTCTTGTTCTACAAAGAACTTGACTCGACCTTGGTCTGCAGAATCATTACAATAAAGAAAGAATCAGATCAAGTTTAGTGGTGGTCAAGTCTACTCAAACAGTAATAAAGAATCAGATCAGATCAAGTTTAGTGGTGGTCAAGTCTACTCAAACAGTAATAAAGAATCAGTTCAGTTCAAGTTTAGTGGTGGTCAAGTCTACTCAAACAGTAATAAAGAATCAGTTCAGTTCAAGTTTAGTGGTGGTCAAGTCTACTCAAACAGTAATAAAGAATCAGATCAGATCAAGTTTAGTGGTGGTCAAGCTACTCAAACAGTAATAAAGAATCAGATCAGTTCAAGTTTAGAGGTGGTCAAGTCTACTCAAACAGTAATACAAAATAATCGAAGTATAAAATAGCAGATGTCAATTATGAAGTTATTAATATTCATTGAGTACAGGCCATTATCATTCTCAATAACTTTACCTATTTTAAGTCTTCTCATTTGCTTTGGGAGTTCATTGGACACAAGTCTGTATTGAATCACTTCATTGAGACGCTGCAAAGTCTGCATTTTCTCTTGGGGTGTAATGGGGTCTGGGGGTATGATACGTTCCTGAAATTATAAGGTCATGTTAATGACATAAATATCATTTTATAGTTGGGGATATCCCCCGTAGCAGCGAGTGCTTCCCACAATTCCAAGTTTGTTGAATCGGTGGACAGGTTTCCAATTGCACCAGGGACTGGTGTAAGATGGATTAATTATTTTTCTTTTAATTTTGTTCTGACTGGCAACGTAAGGCTCGCAGACCAGCACTGGTGTGCGGAAACCACTTTGGGAAACAGTGCTTAATGGGACAGTGCAGGTGCATATTAAAAGTAGCACTGTACGAATGCCTGTGAGAGAATAATAACTTACTCTGATACAAGTTGGCAGCCTAGGGTAAGTCCCTGTGGTCAGAACATCAATGGCACAAGGTAAGGAGAAACTGGGCAACCTGCGGAAGATAATACTCAAATATTTAACTTCAAAATCACACAAGCATTTTATACAAATACTGGAGATGATTTTAAGTCCGGCATCATGTCTACACTATGAACAACAAATATGAATGGAAGAGCAAAGCAAGGCTATCAGAGGATCTTTAGCAAAGAAAAACAAATGACCAGGCAGGAAACTCATGATAAGGCTTACACCATCATAGAATCATGTTTTTGTGTACATGGGGGATGGCATGAACAGAAGAGCAACTGAACGTTTGATTATTCAGAATTATGTTGCTTCTATCATATTTTATGTCAATAGCTAATAAATATCATAACTGCAGTCATAAAGCATTTTCCAGATAATAGGTAGATCAGCTGATTATTGACTTTCACATATCATTAATTTGATTACTAAAATGATAAAACCAACATTCTACTGTAATTCAAAATTTAGCTAATGCATTTTTAATTCAAAATTTATTATTTTTTTTTACAAAGCAATCTTTGGTATCATAAAACAGTTCAATGCGTAACATAACAAGTTTTTGCACCCTGCTCATTAGGTGAGAACCAATACCATATTTGTTATGGATCAACTATCAACTGAACTGTCAACTTATTTTGTTAGTGAAGAAATGTATCTGAAACCAAATGGAGCAGTAGCTTTGAATGACACTATAAACACTTGGGGGTGGGTGATGGTAAGTTCTTGTAACGTAGATGTAAATGCACTAAAATTATGAAAATTTTTATTTATATACCGAAGAATAGGATTATTAGATTGTTTATATTTGTTGCTATTTTTTTTAATGACAGGATCTTATCAGAAAATGAGTTCGTTTATATGCTCAAAACGCAACTTTTTAGATAGACAGATACATTTAAATTTACAGCTGATTTGTTATTAAAGTAGCGAATGCAATAACCTATTTCTTCAAATTAAACAGTGCAACCTTACATAATAATATATTTTCCTCTAACACAAATATTCAATACAATCCTGTTCAAAATTGCTTAATGGCCTCATATGAGAAATCACGAGTTTTTGAGTTTTTAATAGAACCATAACTACGGTTAAGTTTCTCAAATCAATAAATTATTCAATTGAAAGGTTTCAAATATCTTGAACAGCTTGAATCAGTTACCTCGCAGAGGCCAGAGTTTCTTTAGCCATTTTATGTAAGCCGTCAGCCGTCTCCACAAAATACATAGACTGCTGCTCCAAGAAATTACATATGTCCTGTAAGCCACGAAGAGTTTAATAATAAGTAGTGGATCTTAGTAAGCAATATGTATATGTATAGTTGTTAAAAATATTAACAGAGAAACAGATAGTGAAAAACAGAACCTGCAGTGAAATTATTAGCTATTGGTTATTCATAAAGATTTTATTACTTTCTTCACGGTAATGAAATTTTTATTTTAGCTGAATTAGAATGATAAAGTACATTCTGCTGCTCAATGAATCAGAGGAGAAATGAGGCACTTTCAGAAAAAAACAATTTCTTTAATGAGAATAATGTTATTGTTGTTTTTGACAACAAACAAAATTTAAAAAATAAGACTTGACTTACCATGCACTTGTCAACCTTGGATGCACTGTTAGCCCACTTAACCAGTGCCAATAGCCTTACAAAAAGTTGTCTTGTACGGCTTGCGAACTGGAAAATTTCAATTTTTCTGTAAAAATAAACAAAAGAAGTACAATTTTATGAAATACTGAAACGAAATAACAAAAATAATAACGACAATGATCTCTTTGAATGCCCCCCCCCCCCAAACATCCATGTCAAATCCTTGTATACTTGATTGGTTTACTTCATCAGGTTCTTTTACACTTTGTTCATACATCATAATAGCACTCAATTAACACAAGTCCTTTTCCATAATTAATGCAACTTTAATATATTATATATCTTCACAGACTGTACAATTTATCAACACACATGTAAAGCACAGCTCGCTATCAGGAAGAATAATACGCAATCATCTCCTACAAAGTTATTTCAATGACTGCCTACTAATCAACACAAAACGGACTAGACAAATACTTCATAACAGTCATAAAAATATGTCACCAAGTATAACGCAGGAAGAGAGTTCACTAACTAAGTGCTCTCTAAAAACATTCTGCACATAATAAACACAATATCCAGTGAGCCACATTTATTGGTGAACTCTCATGCTCAACACCATACAAACCTCAATACATGCCCCACGCACATTACTTTAAATGATATTCATATTATGATATATTTAATGTTACTCATAAGTTACCTTTCCATGTCAGATTTCCTTGGCAATCTGAAATTTAAAAAAAAAATTATAGGTATTCCTCTTGTTCAAGATAAAATGAGTAACTGTCATTTTTGTAAGCAGCTGTAACATACAAGTGTAATCTTGATTTCACATTACTTTTTTTTTATTTACAAAATTGAATTTAAACAAACTAAAATTCTCATTAGGTGAATGTATAAACCAACATATCAATGCTTCAACTTTATTATTACCTAATCCTGGGCTTCTCCTAAATGTAATTTTTTTAACACCTAAATTATTTTTCATTTAAAAAACATTGAAATTAGCTATTATCAATACTTTAGATCAGGGCCGTGCCAAGGAAAAGCAGCACCTGAGGCCAAGCCTGAAAATAGAGCCCATCACTATATAGACAAGGGCAGATCAGTAAAAAGACAATTCTGGCATCATTTGTCTTTGTGAAGTACATGGTATTGTAATTTAATTCACTAAAAAGGTATATCTAAAAACAGTTTTGGCAACCCCCCCCTCATTAGGCACCCGGGATGATTGCCCCACACAAAAAATAATGATTAATAAGAAACAATAATGATTAATAAGAGAAACTAAGGTACAAAGTAATAACTAAATTTTAAATCAATGATACAGGCATGGAACAATTACCACCCGGAATAATCATGTGTTACAAAGTTAACATAACCTCTTTAAGGGACTGCTTTGAGCTACATTTACATTATTAAACTTTTCTAAAACATTATGTGTTATTTCTATTTTTAATTGATAGTATCTGTTGTTTTTGTTTTGTATTGTCTGCTGAAGAAAGCGTCTAGCTAAAACATTATTTTAATTGTCCTGTCTTTTCTTGCCACGCCTAAACATATCATTCCACATGTTATTTACTCTGAAAGTATCATTATTACTCACAGTGGACAATGGACCTGAAAATTTAGACAGCTTGAAATAATGGTCATAAAACTAAGTGTTTCATGTCTGATAAGTAAATACTGAAGAAATTCACAGATAGAATAAATGAATTATAGAATAAATGACAAAGAATTTAGCTAATGTTTAGCTGTCTAGATCGGTAACTGATCACATTAAAGATTTGAATATACAAAATCTCAATACACATTCCAATATAGTTATGCCAGCTCTATAGATTTCCTGCTTTCAAATTTAGGAGATTAATTGCAGACCATCTGGTACATTTGCACAAGAGAGAAATTCAATTATTCAAACAACCACCCATAGACATTTGCCGATTATGGAACTAAATTGTATCATCCACTAAGTCATCTTGACTGGAGCTAGAATCTTTTCTACTGAAAGGTGTCTACAGTGGAACTGATTTTCTTAAGAAATAAGGTAAAGTCAAAAGAATTTAAATATTGGGGGTTTCTAATATGCCACTTGATAGTTTTTTTTTAAAAAACAGGCACTACTCACAGCTCAGATAATACAATGAGTTCATGATGGGTTCGCTGCAATGCATATTCAATTAGTAAGGCAAGAGATATTGTTCCCCCTGAAGAAAGAGGAGGTGGCGCCACATTCATTATCATGCCCCCTTGTGGTGTCATCATCTAGCAGAAATAATACACCTGCTGGAAAGTGAACTTCTATTTCATCTGTACATTCACTCAGACATCTGCAGGGGGTAAAAAAAATTAAAATAAAAGTTAACTTAATGACAATGTTAAACTACTTTCTGAAAATGTTCAAAGGAGACCAAGACTCAACTGACAGCTACCCCCATGAGTTAGGTATTAACCTCAACTGGCCTATAAACAGTGTTATAAAAACACTATGGAATTTTCATTCCATAAAGATAATTTAGTTCCTGGTGAGTTGTATATAAAGATTACAAGTACAGACTCATGTTTATCAGTATTCAAAATGTAGTTCTATTCATTTTTTATTAAACATAATTTTGTGTATTGTTTGGTTCTAATATTTAATGCAAAATCATCTTAGTAAATTTATAAAGAATAAAAAAAAGATCATCTTAAGAGAGTTTTTCATGTCTTGTATCTTTAATTGGTTTTTAAAATGGGTAAAAATATTGAAGTGATACACTTATAAGCCTACCATCCCACTTATTCCTCTGCAAAATATTTTTTAAAATTGCTGATTTATAACAAATATATAATATATATGGTAAGTTTGGAAGCTATGGTCATCATGAAGTTTTATTGACAGGTGTGGTGGATTATTGACAACTTCAATTTTAGGCTTCAGTATTATATTATATGACTAGCTCAACTATAAACCGCCAAACAATGCTGGCCGAAATATGTGACAGGAATTCGGCAAGAGGGTTCCCTTATGGGTTTGGCTAACCTGCGTCATGGTCCCTTTATAAGGCAGGACCCGCCCCCAATGGGGGTGGCAAACGTTTATTGGTTGTGGATGTTTTCGTAGCAGTTGTTGGGTTTCTTGAGTTCAAAGAATGATTGAATGGGCTGCTAGCCCAATGCAAAGCATGATACAATAAGTCGCCTCGTACGACGTCCTTGCTTGGCAGTGACTTATTCTACTCCTATATTAAGTCCCGTCAGTTGCACTCTGGGAGGTATTACCACAATTTACATCAAAATATCTGAAAAACTTCTGTTTTTAGAATGAACTTAGAAGGCAGTTCAAGTTAATGTTACAATTAGAACTTTTAAAAAACAGAAAATACAAGTTAAGTATTAGCCTATAATTTATCCTTTAAACAAGAGTTGATGAGAGTGACACAATCATTGGAATCAGGTTTCAAAATGTGGAGTTGCAGTCCATAGTAAAAATTTACTAACACACTCAGTTTTTGAAAATTCATAACTAAAAATAAAAAATAATTAGCCCTATGCCTATACAACTGTAATAATATTTTTAATAATCTTTTGGAATTAATATTTTATTACCTGGCACCTACATTGTTACATTACACATAGTAAAAAATTATGTATTTTCATTGGTATAGGTCTTCCTTTGAGTAATAAGTGAATGATCAAGGCCAATTTTAATTCGTAATTTATTTTAGAATTTTAGTCTAGCCTGGTCCTAAGCCTAATTCTAATGATAGCCTACTTAGCAGCTAGAACTAAATACAAGTTTAAGTTGTGATATTAAAATGACAATGAGTACTTGGAGTACTATGAATGGTATTAGGGAGCCTCAGACCATACTTAACAGTGAACAGCGCCTTCTTTCTGACAAATCCTGGATTATCGATATTAGGTTTTATTTTAAGGAACACAGTTATTAGAAATTATAGACATCGGAGTAACAATGAAATTGGTCATTTTTATAATAATGATTAAATATTTGGCTTTTTAAGTAACCTTTAAATTAAAATGATTTATCCATAAATTAGATAAATAATATATAAATTCCAATATAAATAAGAATCAACTTTTAGCGGCTTCTATGGTCTCTTCAAAGAAGCACTCTTCAGTCTCTTCAGAGATGTTATTTGTTTTTATGGTGATGGTATATATTAAAAAATTACATCGCCTTTTAATTTTTAAATAATGAAAACATTAAATTGATGCTTTATTTCTTTGTTAATAAATATATTTGTAGATGATACCACTTCAATGCATACTATAAAATCTTGGGCTTACCAAATCTTGTGTAGCAATATATATCGGGATCAATCCACACACACACACAAAATAAGACCTGAATTAATGGACCACTTCCAGTCATCCTCAAAACATTGAATCTGATACTGCCAAGATCCTTAGAAAAATCTAAAGTTTTTTTGTTTGTTTTTTAAAACCCTGGTGTCCTTACTAAGGGAGCGGCTTGTTTTAAAAAAAAAAAAAATTAAAAAGAAAGAAAAAACGCGTTTTCCGTCATCTTAGAAACATCAAATTCGATACCATAGAAATGGATATCACCACAATATCTAAAATATTGTTTCCTAACACTTAAACATTCAGCGGGAACCTCGGGGTTAGATTGCAAAGGGGGCTCAAGAGAACCATGCATGACTAAACGAGACTGGCACCTATTGTCATTCTAAATAAGAGTGTGTTTTTTCGTTCTTTGTTGTTGTTGTTTTGTTTTAGCGTTTGTTTGTTTTTTTATTTTTATTTTTTTTTGCACAGCATTTGAACATACGGGATTTTATTTTCTTTATGAACAGATGCGCACCCAACAAAAATATCAAAATTACATAAGTTTTTTTTTAAAAACTAAGTAGCTAAGTTTCAATGATATCCAAAAGTCAAGTGATTCTAACCCTTTCCATTAGTATGATTATTATGTTGGATTCGACATTATTCTCTCTTTAAATGGTAAACAAAATGGACTTGATTTCCCTGTTTTTAGTTTGCTTGCTGTATTAAGAACCAGGTCCCCATGAATAAACCTTGATAAAAAAGATGACATCCATTTTGAAGTTCTTGGGTGTCCACTTTTAAAAGCCAGCTTAAGGCATAAAAAATAAATAATTGGGGCTTTTTGTTTCCTGAGTTATCCATATAAAACAGATCATAAAGAGTATTGCTATATATACATATACTTATATCATGTTTAATTTCAAAGACCGGCAACGTTAGGCTAGCGGACCACAACATGAGAAACGCTGTTCTATATATGAGTTCCCTTTTTTTCTATCTTAATGTCGTAGATAACAGCAGCGATAGATAAAGAGAGAGAGAGAGAGAGAGAGAAAGAAAAAGAGAGAGAGAGAGAGAGAGAGAGAGGGTAGAGAGAGGTGGGATGGGGCAGGTCAATATTGTATGTGACGACATTAATCTGGTTCTTGGGTCGGCATGCAGTCAAATTTGGAGACTTTTTAAATACAATATGTTAACTTTCATGTATCATTTCCCAGTCTCTCTCTTACTCTCCCTGACTTCTCTCTCCCTGTCTTTTTTCTTCCTGTCTTTTCTCTCTCTCCATCCCTCCCTCCTCCCTCCCTCTCTCTCTCTCTCTTTGTATATATATATATATATATATATATATGTATATCTTCTCTCCCCCTCTCTCTCCCTCCCTCTCTCTCTGTGTGTGTATATGTCAACGTGCCTGTGTGTATCTGTAAAGTGCGGATTGAGTATTTGTTTTCATTAGTAATGGTTACATCTTTTCAAAAAATGTACGACTGTTGATTGCTTGCAGATGTCAGTGCGTATAATGACATGTGGGTCTGCGATCGATATTATCTAAAATCTACTTTATACAAATATAACCATTTTCTTACTTGTATTATTTCATCACCAAACTATGAATAAAACATCTTGTCTGAAATAAGCCTTTTTTTTTTTTTTTGCCACAACCCTTTTCAGTTCTTACTGCTAATGGTGAGTAAATATTTTAATCTAAGGGGACATCCATAAATGACGTACTCCACAAGAAAGGTGGTCAACAAGCACCCCCCCTCCCCCACATACCATCCGCATTTTAAACCTTAAATCTTAAATTTCATAAATTAAAAAAAAAAAAAAATAATAAAAAACAGTGGCATATCTATAAGGTTAGTGCCGCCCCGGGAGGAACAATATTTTTTTTACCCGCCCCTCCCCAAACAGGAAAAAGAAAACTCTGCATTTTGTCCTGACGCCCCTCTATATAATGACGAAAGTTCCATCCAGGGCTAACCAACCCCTCCACCTTTTCCTACGCCTCTGTCCCAGAGACTATAAATCCTGATATAATCTTCAAGTGGCCTCCCTGTTGTGGCGTGCGTTACAAGTGAGGAGACAATGATTTACGGTGACTTGATTTTATCTAACGATTGTCTTGTACGTTTATAAAGAACATGCTGAAAAATATGGGTGGGGGTGTGAAGTTTGGAAGCTTATTGTATGTACGCAAGGGCGAGTGGGTACCCATCAGTACGTACGCAAGAGAGACTGGGTACCCATCAGTACGTAAGTAAGGGAGAGTGGGTACCCATCAGTACGTAAGTAAGGGAGAGTGGGTACCCATCAGTACGTAAGTAAGGGAGAGTGGGTACCCATCAGTACGTAAGTAAGGGAGAGTCGGTACCCATCTGTACGTAAGTAAGGGAGAGTGGGTTCCCATCAGTACGTAAGCAAGGGAGAGTGGGTACCCATCAGTACGTAAGCAAGGGAGAGTGGGTACCCATCTGTACGTAAGCAAGGGAGAGTCGGTACCCATCTGTACGTAAGTAAGGGAGAGTGGGTACCCATCAGTACGTAAGCAAGGGAGAGTGGGTTCTCATCAGTACGTAAGTAAGGGAGAGTCGGTACCCATCTGTACGTAAGTAAGGGAGAGTGGGTACCCATCAGTACGTAAGCAAGGGAGAGTCGGTACCCATCTGTACGTAAGTAAGGGAGAGTGGGTACCCATCAGTACGTAAGCAAGGGAGAGTCGGTACCCATCTGTACGTAAGTAAGGGAGAGTGGGTTCCCATCAGTACGTAAGCAAGGGAGAGTGGGTTCTCATCAGTACGTAAGTAAGGGAGAGTGGGTACCCATCTGTACGTAAGTAAGGGAGAGTGGGTTCCCATCAGTACGTAAGTAAGGGAGAGTGGGTACCCATCTGTACGTAAGCACGGGAGAGTGGGTACCCATCAGTACGTAAGTAAGGGAGAGTGGGTACCCATCAGTACGTAGGCAAGGGAGAGTGGGTACCCATCAGTACGTAGGCAAGGGAGAGTGGGTTCCCATCAGTACGTAAGCAAGGGAGAGTGGGTTCCCATCAGTACGTAAG
>CAXITT010001145.1:9077-47031 GCA_964033795.1 Lymnaea stagnalis | reverse complement strand
TTTTTTTTTTTTTGCCACAACCCTTTTCAGTTCTTACTGCTAATGGTGAGTAAATATTTTAATCTAAGGGGACATCCATAAATGACGTACTCCACAAGAAAGGTGGTCAACAAGCACCCCCCCTCCCCCACATACCATCCGCATTTTAAACCTTAAATCTTAAATTTCATAAATTAAAAAAAAAAAATAATAAAAAACAGTGGCATATCTATAAGGTTAGTGCCGCCCCGGGAGGAACAATATTTTTTTTACCCGCCCCTCCCCAAACAGGAAAAAGAAAACTCTGCATTTTGTCCTGACGCCCCTCTATATAATGACGAAAGTTCCATCCAGGGCTAACCAACCCCTCCACCTTTTCCTACGCCTCTGTCCCAGAGACTATAAATCCTGATATAATCTTCAAGTGGCCTCCCTGTTGTGGCGTGCGTTACAAGTGAGGAGACAATGATTTACGGTGACTTGATTTTATCTAACGATTGTCTTGTACGTTTATAAAGAACATGCTGAAAAATATGGGTGGGGGTGTGAAGTTTGGAAGCTTATTGTATGTACGCAAGGGCGAGTGGGTACCCATCAGTACGTACGCAAGAGAGACTGGGTACCCATCAGTACGTAAGTAAGGGAGAGTGGGTACCCATCTGTACGTAAGCACGGGAGAGTGGGTACCCATCAGTACGTAAGTAAGGGAGAGTGGGTACCCATCAGTACGTAAGCAAGGGAGAGTGGGTACCCATCAGTACGTAGGCAAGGGAGAGTGGGTACCCATCAGTACGTAGGCAAGGGAGAGTGGGTACCCATCAGTACGTAGGCAAGGGAGAGTGGGTTCCCATCAGTAAGTAAGCAAGGGAGAGTGGGTTCCCATCAGTACGTAAGTAAGGGAGAGTGGGTTCTCATCAGTACGTAAGTAAGGGAGAGTGGGTACCCATCAGTACGTAAGCAAGGGAGAGTGGGTACCCATCAGTACGTAAGCAAGGGAGAATGGGTACCCATCAGTACGTAAGTAAGGGAGAGTGGGTACCCATCAGTACGTAAGTAAGGGAGAGTGGGTACCCATCAGTACGTAAGCAAGGGAGAGTGGGTTCTCATCAGTACGTAAGTAAGGGAGAGTGGGTTCCCATCAGTACATACGCAAGGGAGAGTGGGTACCCATCAGTACGTAAGTAAGGGAGAGTGGGTACCCATCAGTACGTAAGTAAGGGAGAGTGGGTACCCATCAGTACGTAAGTAAGGGAGAGTGGGTACCCATCAGTACGTAAGTAAGGGAGAGTGGGTACCCATCAGTACGTAAGTAAGGGAGAGTGGGTACCCATCAGTACGTAAGTAAGGGAGAGTGGGTACCCATCAGTACGTAAGTAAGGGAGAGTGGGTACCCATCAGTACGTAAGTAAGGGAGAGTGGGTACCCATCAGTACGTAAGTAAGGGAGAGTGGGTACCCATCAGTACGTAAGTAAGGGAGAGTGGGTACCCATCAGTACGTAAGTAAGGGAGAGTGGGTACCCATCAGTACGTAAGTAAGGGAGAGTGGGTACCCATCAGTACGTAAGTAAGGGAGAGTGGGTACCCATCAGTACGTAAGTAAGGGAGAGTGGGTACCCATCAGTACGTAAGTAAGGGAGAGTGGGTACCCATCAGTACGTAAGTAAGGGAGAGTGGGTACCCATCAGTACGTAAGTAAGGGAGAGTGGGTACCCATCAGTACGTAAGTAAGGGAGAGTGGGTACCCATCAGTACGTAAGTAAGGGAGAGTGGGTACCCATCAGTACGTAAGTAAGGGAGAGTGGGTACCCATCAGTACGTAAGTAAGGGAGAGTGGGTACCCATCAGTACGTAAGTAAGGGAGAGTGGGTACCCATCAGTACGTAAGTAAGGGAGAGTGGGTACCCATCAGTACGTAAGTAAGGGAGAGTGGGTACCCATCAGTACGTAAGTAAGGGAGAGTGGGTACCCATCAGTACGTAAGTAAGGGAGAGTGGGTACCCATCAGTACGTAAGTAAGGGAGAGTGGGTACCCATCAGTACGTAAGTAAGGGAGAGTGGGTACCCATCAGTACGTAAGTAAGGGAGAGTGGGTACCCATCAGTACGTAAGTAAGGGAGAGTGGGTACCCATCAGTACGTAAGTAAGGGAGAGTGGGTACCCATCAGTACGTAAGTAAGGGAGAGTGGGTACCCATCAGTACGTAAGTAAGGGAGAGTGGGTACCCATCAGTACGTAAGTAAGGGAGAGTGGGTACCCATCAGTACGTAAGTAAGGGAGAGTGGGTACCCATCAGTAAGTAAGGGAGAGTGGGTACCCATCAGTACGTAAGTAAGGGAGAGTTGGTACCCATCAGTACGTAAGTAAGGGAGAGTGGGTTCCCATCAGTACATAAGTAAGGGAGAGTGGGTACCCATCAGTACGTACGCAAGGGAGAGTGGGTACCCATCAGTACGTAAGTAAGGGAGAGTGGGTTCCCATCAGTACGTACGCAAGGGAGAGTGGGTACCCATCAGTACGTAAGTAAGGGAGAGTGGGTACCCATCAGTACGTAAGTAAGGGAGAGTGGGTACCCATCAGTACGTACGCAAGGGAGAGTGGGTACCCATCAGTACGTAAGCAAGGGAGAGTGGGTACCCATCAGTACGTAAGTAAAGGAGAGTGGGTACCCATCAGTACGTAAGTAAGGGAGAGTGGGTACCCATCAGTACGTAAGTAAGGGAGAGTGGGTACCCATCAGTACGTAAGTAAGGGAGAGTGGGTACCCATCAGTACGTAAGTAAGGGAGAGTGGGTACCCATCAGTACGTAAGTAAGGGAGAGTGGGTACCCATCAGTACGTAAGTAAGGGAGAGTGGGTACCCATCAGTACGTAAGTAAGGGAGAGTGGGTACCCATCAGTACGTAAGTAAGGGAGAGTGGGTACCCATCAGTACGTAAGTAAGGGAGAGTGGGTACCCATCAGTACGTAAGTAAGGGAGAGTGGGTACCCATCAGTACGTAAGTAAGGGAGAGTGGGTACCCATCAGTACGTAAGTAAGGGAGAGTGGGTACCCATCAGTACGTAAGTAAGGGAGAGTGGGTACCCATCAGTACGTAAGTAAGGGAGAGTGGGTACCCATCAGTACGTAAGTAAGGGAGAGTGGGTACCCATCAGTACGTAAGTAAGGGAGAGTGGGTACCCATCAGTACGTAAGTAAGGGAGAGTGGGTACCCATCAGTACGTAAGTAAGGGAGAGTGGGTACCCATCAGTACGTAAGTAAGGGAGAGTGGGTACCCATCAGTACGTAAGTAAGGGAGAGTGGGTACCCATCAGTACGTAAGTAAGGGAGAGTGGGTACCCATCAGTACGTAAGTAAGGGAGAGTGGGTACCCATCAGTACGTAAGTAAGGGAGAGTGGGTACCCATCAGTACGTAAGTAAGGGAGAGTGGGTACCCATCAGTACGTAAGTAAGGGAGAGTGGGTACCCATCAGTACGTAAGTAAGGGAGAGTGGGTACCCATCAGTACGTAAGTAAGGGAGAGTGGGTACCCATCAGTACGTAAGTAAGGGAGAGTGGGTACCCATCAGTACGTAAGTAAGGGAGAGTGGGTACCCATCAGTACGTAAGTAAGGGAGAGTGGGTACCCATCAGTACGTAAGTAAGGGAGAGTGGGTACCCATCAGTACGTAAGTAAGGGAGAGTGGGTACCCATCAGTACGTAAGTAAGGGAGAGTGGGTACCCATCAGTACGTAAGTAAGGGAGAGTGGGTACCCATCAGTACGTAAGTAAGGGAGAGTGGGTACCCATCAGTACGTAAGTAAGGGAGAGTGGGTACCCATCAGTACGTAAGTAAAGGAGAGTGGGTACCCATCAGTACGTAAGTAAGGGAGAGTGGGTACCCATCAGTACGTACGCAAGGGAGAGAGGGTACCCATCAGCACGTACGCAAGGGAGAGAGGGTACCCATCAGTACGTACGCAAGGGAGAGTGGGTACCCATCAGTACGTAAGTAAGGGAGAGTGGGTACCCATCAGTACGTAAGTAAAGGAGAGTGGGTACCCATCAGTACGTAAGTAAAGGAGAGTGGGTACCCATCAGTACGTAAGTAAAGGAGAGTGGGTACCCATCAGTACGTAAGTAAGGGAGAGTGGGTACCCATCAGTACGTACGCAAGGGAGAGAGGGTACCCATCAGCACGTACACAAGGGGGAGTGGGTGTCCCAATATAGTACGTACGCAATGGGGAGTGGGAACCCAATAAGAACTGAGGTAACAGGGGTGGGGGTGCTAAGAATTTAAACTTTGATTATTTCTTTTTTTTTTTTTTTGGGGGGGGGGGTGAAGGCGTGTAATATATAGATGGCCCCTAAACAGTGGCGACGCCATCAAATTTAACATGGTGGGTCCCTTGCAGGTCTTAAAAAAATTTGGCCGGTCCCAAATAAATGTATTAAAAATAAAACAAGGTGGAGGGGGTCGAAATTCGCGATATTTTTGCGTACGTAATATATGGATGGCCTCTTACAAGTTAAAAACTTAAATTTTATGTATATTACATTTTATGACGTTATATTGACTTTTGTTGTCGATAAAAATGTAAACCTATAAAGGCATTTAAAATGGAAGTTCTCTTACATTTAATGTAGTTTACGCTTAATGAGCATATTTACAATATTAGCAACTAATAAAAATTTACCAGGTCATTTGCCAGGTCCCAAGTTTTTTTACCAGGTCCTGGGACCCGGCGGGACCTGGTGCAGCGTCACCACTGCCCCTAAACATACATGATTTTTATTTTTTTTCCGATATATAGCTTCAATATTTCTGTGTTAAATTTTGTTTCGTACTTTTATAATAATAGCAGTGGACCACGAGACGTAATCGGCTCTGCCAAGGCGAATACTTCACCTCTAATTAGAACCGAAAGATATAAGAGTTCCTTTTCTTCCCAATCTATCAGAATTTACCAGAGTGCTCCCCTGGCTGTAAACTAAAAAATCGAAATAATTAGTCTTAAGTCAATAGTGTCATCAAGAGAGTGAAGCCCTGTGGCACATGACGGCTGATATTTTGCAAATTAGAAACACTTTAGATCACTTGTGTTTAGATGGCTTGTGTTAGAACTGCTCTAGTGTTAAAAAATGTTTGTCTTGTAAGAATAATTCCCTATGTGTTGAAAATGAATGTGTACAATTTACAATGTAATAAAAAGAATAATGTCCGTTTATTTGGATCAATAAAAGAATCTCATTGCATCTTATCTGATCTTATCTCATTGCATCTTATCTGATATTATCTCATTGCATCTTATCTTACCATTAAAAGACAGAGCATGGGGAAGGGGACATTTTCTAGGGCCCCTCGATGCCATTAAATATTGACTGAAGCGCAATGACAATCCCCTGTAGTTCACATTCTTTATACTTAGAAACACACTGCTTGTCATTAACATGCTACATCATGGTGTGGCAAGCCGCCGACACTGTCTCTCTGGATTTTAGTGTTTCCTGCGGTGCTGGGCTAACCAAAAATCAAAGTAGGTACGTGCTTAAAAGACTAGCGCCTTGTGGGGTACCCGCAACTATTAGGTGCCCGACGACGAAGGATCCACATTTGGGGGGGGGGGGTGGGGGGCGGGTAGGTACGTGATGGAGGGCAGGCCCCGTGATTGGGGGGCAACCGCGCTCGGGTAGGTACGTGATGGAGGGCAGGCCCCGTGATTGTGGGGGCAACCGCGCGAATCCCTTATGACATTACATATTATTAACATAGCCAGGGCGTGTCTACCTAACACTCTGTAACGAGAACATGCTCCGCCCGACCACAATCTAACCCTCCAATGACTTTCTCTGGAATCGGCGCATGGCTGAAAGAGCGCTTCGGGGAAGACTGGCTTAATGGTTCGGGAGAAAACCAAGCAGATGTGGTACTTGGTGGAAACTTAACAGCCGGTACAAGTGACTGGTGACTCAGATGAGGACCGAACATTGGCCCAGACCCATAGATACACTTTTAGAGAACGAGTTCTCGGAGAGAAGCGACCTGCCGCCATTGTTCCAAAGAGCCCGAGTCAGTTTTTGCACGTTCTTGCCGTGTGCCCCGTGTTAACAACTGAGGGAGAGGTGAGTCCCGAAGCTTGGCTGCCACCAGTTGATATACTGACTGGGGCCATAAATTGCGATTAGTTGGCCTTAAAACTAGAATCGAACCACGCATTTTGAATAATGCCGATAAACGTGGATAATTATAATTATGTGGGCCGTAGGATAAAGTCAGTGGTGATAGAATGCAATAGGTATACTTGTAAAAATCCACCAATGCGAAAACTCTTAGACTCTCAATTAATAAACGCATTATACTACTAGACACCATTCTTTGAAAAAAGTATACACTAAGACAACCCTAAATGCAATACACATAACCTATACTCTTAGGCATGCCTCAGTACAAAAAGTATATTCTAACTAAGACGAGACTCAAAGTCATTAGTATACCCACAGACAATATAAAGACTGCAATAAGTTTTCTTCGTGGAGAAGCAACTGTTTCTCGTGCAGCAGTTCCCTTCTCTCTACCCAGCTAACGTCGTTTGATAAAGGTTATTGTCAGGAGGGCACCTTAATCCCCATCGTATGCACTCACCAGCTGTCTACTTTCTCACCATTAGCCCTTGCCCTAACATTTACCATTAGCCTATACCCTATTCACCTCACCATTAGCCCTTGCCCTAACATTTACCATTAGCCTATACCCTATTCACCTCACCATTAGCCCTTGCCCTAACTATTACCATTAGCCTATACCCTATTCACCTCACCATTAGCCCTTGCCCTAACATTTACCATTAGCCTCTATCATATTCACCTCACCATTAGCTCTTGCCCTAACATTTACTATTAACCTCTACCCTATTCCCCTCACCATTTGCCCTTGCCCTAACATTTACCATTAGCTTATACTATATTCACCTCACCATTAGCCTCTACCCTAACATTCACCATTAGCCTCTACCCTATTCACCTCACCATTAGCCCTTACCCTAACATTCACCATTAGCCTCTACCCTATTCACGTTCCCTAACATTTACCATTAGCCTCTACCCTATTCACCTCACCATTAGCCCTTACCCTAACATTGACCATTAGCCTCTACCCTATTCACCTCACCATTAGCCCTTACCCTAATATTGACCATTAGCCGCTACCCTATTCACCTCACCATGAGCCCTTACCTTAACATTCACCATTAACCTCTACCGCATTCACCTCACCATTAGCCCTTACCCTAACATTGACCATTAGCCTCTATCCTATTCAACTCACTATTAGCCTTTGGGCAATTCACCTCACCATTAGCTTCTAACTATTCCCCTCACCATTATCTTCTACCCTTATCACCTTACAATTGGCCCCAACCCTCTTTACCTCACCATTTGCCACTACCCTATTCATCTCACCCTATTTACCTCACCATTAGCCCCTACCCTATTCACCTCACAATTAACACCTACTCTATTCACCTCACAATTAACACCTACTATATTCACCTCACCATTAACGCTACCATATTCACCTCACCATTAGCCCCTACTCTATTCACCTCACCATTAACGCTACCATATTCACCTCACCATTAGCCCCTACTCTATTCATCTCACCATTAACCCAACCCTATTCACCTTATAATCTTCGTTGGCCTTTGACTCCACTATACAAATATTATTATCTTTTACCCCGCCCCCCCCCCTTTTTTATATGACATTTTGTTTTAGAGAAGGGACAGCAAACTCCACTTTCTACCCTATTCACGTTCCCTAACATTTACCATTAGCCTCTACCCTATTCACCTCACCATTAGCCCTTACCCTAACATTGACCATTAGCCTCTACCCTATTCACCTCACCATTAGCCCTTACCCTAACATTGACCATTAGCCTCTATCATATTCAACTCACTATTAGCCTTTGGCCAATTCACCTCAACATTAGCTTCTAACCATTCCCCTCACCATTATCTTCTACCCTTATCACCTTACAATTGGCCCCAACCCTCTTTACCTCCCCATTTGCCACTACCCTATTCATCTCACCCTATTTACCTCACCATTAGCCCCTACCCTATTCACCTCACAATTAACACCTACTATATTCACCTCACAATTAACACCTACTATATTCACCTCACTATTAACCCTACCCTTTTCACCTTACCATTAGCCCCCACTCTATTCACCTCACCATTAGCCCCTACTCTATTCACCTCACTATTAACCCTACCCCAATCACCTCACCATTAGCCCCTATTATTCACATCACCATTAGCCCCTACTCTATTCACCTCACCATTAACCCTACCATATTCACCTCACCATTAGCCCCTACTCTATTCATCTCACCATTAACCCAACCCTATTCACCTTATAATCTTCTCTCTATTCACCTCACCATTAACGCTACCATATTCCCCTCACCCTTAGCCCCTACTCTATTCATCTCACCATTAACCCAACCCTATTCCCCTTATAATCTTCGTTGGCCTTTGACTCCACTATACAAATATTATTATCTTTTACCCCGCCCCCCCCCCTTTTTTATATGACATTTTGTTTTAGAGAAGGGACAGCAAACTCCACTACCACATAATGCTTCATCAAATTCTGGTTACGCCATTGCATTGACAATGTAAATAAATGTCTAATATTATTTTATTTATTAAAACCAGAAAATATATCCAGTCGTCCCTCGCCACTTGGCGCCTGGACTTTAGCGGCACGGTTGTCCGAGTCAAGCATACAACCTTGTATTACAACTTACAATTTCTATACTGTAGTTTTATGTAACATAGCCCCCCACCCTTCCCAGCCCGAGGTTCTCATAATATTAGAAACGTTATGTAGAGGTCGTGAACAGGTTTTTCTATTCTCTAACTACGAAAATATTCATAACTTATCACACTGAGTCGGGAACTGACTGACTGAGTCGGGAACTGACTGAGTTGGGAACTGACTGAGTCGGGAACTGATTGAGTCGGGAACTGACTGACCCAGATAAACGACGGAGCACTGCATATTGATTATAATAGTATTTAAACTTGTTTACTAAGCTACCATTTTAATGCTGTTTAAATGACTTGCCATCTTCAGATTCACCTTATGCATTCGATACATATGGGAAAACCGTTGAATTGTACCCAAGAAGATGCATATGGGAAACTTCCTACAAGGATTATTAAACAATTGTATGAAATAACTCTGGGATTTCCGCACGTCGCCCCGAAACCCCCTTACGATGAAACATTGCCCCTGCGTCTTCTGGGTAACATACATTGTGGGCAACCTGTTGCCGATGTTGCCACAGCCATAACAAACGGCAATGACGCCCCCGAAAAGGCGTGGCCTTGGCAAGCTTTACTGATCATGAAGTTTCCTTCTTTTAGCACGTTCTGCGGTGGGGCACTCATATCTAAGTCATGGATCCTGACCGCTGCCCATTGCGTTAAAACTCATGACATTTCAATAACACTCGGTGCGTTGAAATACTCGGACTCGAACGGAGGTGGACATACCCAAAAGCTGACGGCTCAAAAAGTTCTTGTTCACGAAGGTTATAACTTCTTCACTAGAGAGGACGACATCGCTCTGGTCAAGTTAAACCAAGAAGCCGTCTTAAATGATAACGTTAGCCCCGTGTGCCTTCCGAAAACGGGCCAAGTTTTGGCGGACGAACGGTTTTGCTACTCAACTGGCTGGGGGAGGGTCAGTGCTGCTTCGTCGAAAACTGCAGAGACGCTGCAGCAGATGAGAGTGGACATCATGCCCCAGGGCCTGTGCGTGCTGACAAGTATATTACTGCTTCACGGTTTGCCGATGGACGGTCGCAAAATGTGCCTGGACATCAATGATTACAATCGGGGTCTATGTTTCGGTGATTCTGGCGGTCCGATGACATGTAAAGTTGATGGGAAATTTACACTCTACGGTATACATTCAGCATCACTAGACGATAACTGTTCTAACCAACTTTTGTCTGGGGCCGTTACGAGAGTGAGCGAGTATGTAGACTGGATTGTAACGAACATGGAGAAGAACGCATAATACTGTTACGTTTGGCCGTGGGATGTGAATGGCATGAAGGCGAGATGAACAGGATAAGGGCTAATAGTAAGGTAAATAGGGTAGGGGCTAATGGTGAGGTAAATAGGGTAGGGACTAATGGTGAGGTAAATAGGGTAGGGGCTAATGGTGAGGTAAATAGGGTAGGGGCTAATAGTGAGGTAAATAGGGTAGGGGCTAATGGTGAGGTAAATAGGGTAGGATGTCATTTCCCAGAGAAGACATCAAGGGGTACCAGAATAGTAAATCATCCATGTATCTTTATATTGATATTATACCTATAAATGATCTGCTTAAATGGCGGAAATGCGTGAAAGTCCCATCACTTAAAGTTACTTGAGAGAACATGGGTTCAAGTAACTCACTTTTTAAGAAATTTATTTGCGCGTCTATTGAGCACAGTGTAACAGCCATACATATACACCGAGAGAAGTAGTATTTGTGATGTTACATACATATATATGTATATTTATATATGCAAAGCATCCTTCCGTCTTCGCGAGACGATGGAGTAGCTATTGACATTTCATCAAATGGCTTACGAGGCCGATCTTAGAATGGCAGTCGTGGCTGCACTTCTCGCTGGAGAACCTTGGTTCATGGTTAAATTTGGCCTTCAGCAATGCAACCTTTGTTGCAAGGGATTTGCTGCGCTCATCTTCGATCAGTTTGAGTCGTTCATACACTGCTGTTTGCCAGCTAGAGCGGTGCTCAGTGATGATCTCCCATTCGTTGATTTCTGTGTTGGCTTCCTTCTTATTCCATTTGCAAGCGTCTTTAAATCGCAGCCGATGCCGTCCAATAAGTCCTGTCGATTCTGCCAACTCTCCATACAGCAGATCTTTTGGAATACGGCATTCCTCCATTCCCTGTACATGGAATAAACGGCGAAGGCGCCTCGTGCTAAGAGCCGAGAACGTGCTACTTATTTTGGAACGTTCCAAAACTTCTTTGTTAGGCACTTGGTTCTGCCATAGAATAATCAAAATGTGACTTATAATATATCTTGGTGGGAAACTGTTAAATTTCCACTCCCTCACTGGAATATGTGGCCCACACTTCACTGACATGTGCACTGAGCATACATGCCTGATGACGCTTTGTTTGGTGCTTTCAGTTAGTTTGGGATAATTCCACACCCACTTATTTAGTTTAGCCATAGTTGCTGCTGCTTTTGCGATATGCGACAAAAGTTACGTATACTGACAGATTATGGCCCTCAACTGAAATGTTTGGAGGGGACTGAGCTTCTTGCATAATGACATTTATTTTCTGTAGATTAATGTTCAGTCCAAACCCTTGAAATGCGTGGAGAAGCGATACACTAACCGCTGCAGAGTCAAGGTTCTCCTGCAAGAAGTGCAGCTGAGACTGCAATTCCAGGAACAGCCTCGTAAGCCTTTTGGTGAAGTGTTATTTGCTACTCCATCCGTCCGTATATGCTTATAAAGCGTGTAAAATGGGGGGGGGGCGGGTGGCTGCCATTTCTTATAAAAGATATATTAGGGTGACATTTTTGTTCAGACCAAGTTCGAAGAAATATGATAAAGGGAAAAACAGTTGTGATGTTTAACCAACAAAAAGCAGACTAAAACTAGGGTGGCAATCATCAGATGACGTCATTAGCTGACGTCCGGATGACTCGGTATTATGGGACTGATTTTAAAATAAAAAATTATTAATGAAGTATTTTCAGTAACAATTAGAAAACAGTTCGATTTGAATAAATACATCCAGGTCAAGTGATATCTAAATCCCGATTAAGTTCTCGTCCATTGATCTCCTATTAAGTGTAGAAGGCTAAAACAAAAACAAAAATCAGATATCCTCCTAATTAATGTTGAATGTATCAAATATTTTCTGTTTAGGGGCTCATTATTTTTATGTATATAAATACATATAACAGGGGTCTCAAACTCAAATCACCCGGGGGCCGCAGGGGATAGAGTCTGAGTGATCAAGTATTCTGGGGAAAAAAGATCACAAATTCAATAAAGTTGCAAATTTTACAATCTGCTCAAACTTTTATTAATAACAAATTTAAACATTGAGGGTTCTCAAGAACTAGGCTTCATTTCACTTTCTTCCCCCTACTCCTTGTTGCTAGAGACCTGGCAGAGCTTCTTCTTACACAGCTGAGCAGCCTTTGGCTTGAGCGAAGAAGCTTCTGAGACTGATACTGAGTAGAGCTTGAAGATGCTCGTCAGTAAGTTTGACCCTGAACTTTGACTTGTTAAGGTTCATAGTGGAAAAGAGCTTTTCACACAGATAGTTAATCCAAATAAAGCACATGATCCGTTGAACAACCTTGAAATCTCAAAGGAAGGACTAGGGCAATGCTCTCATACATTGACCATGCTTGTCTGTTGTTCCATTCTACTCCTTGAAATTAGAATTGCCCTGAAGATCAATCAGCTATATTTGAAATGCAAAAAAAAAAAAAAGAAGAAAAAAAAAAGGTGGTGGCATCCTACACATTAAAAAAAAAAGTGAAGAAAAAAGTTGAAAAGTGGCTCTGTGTGTTTTGAAGTGTGAAAAAACATGTGATCAAATTCTTCCTGTAGCTTTGCAATGGCATCAGTATACTTACTACTGAATGGTGTGCCCGAGTCCATTAGCACTTTGCATGGAGGGAAATGGCAGAGGTTTCTCTAAGAATCATAACACAAGTTTTATCAGAATGCCATGACATTGTGATAGGCTACACTGACAAGCTACCCCTGGTCTTGTAACTTCTTGTTGAATGCATTCAGCTTCTGTGTAAGGTCAACAAGAAAAGACAAGTCAGTTAGCCTTTTTGGATCACTTAGTACAGAAACAACCACCCCATCCTTCTTCGTGAAGGCTTTAAAGGCCAAAACGTACTCAAGCAGTACGCAGGAGCAGGCCATACTTATGAATTATTGATGCCAAGGAAGATGCAACTCTATTATAGGGAGAATGAATTTTGATTTTTTTTTATCGTAGAAAAGGCCTGTTTGACTAACCCTATTTTGAAAGTGACCACACTGACAGGTTTGGAATTTCCCTCACTCGTAAACACTAGCGGCAATTTTAATAGGGATTTTTTAATACTGTGTCAGACTGCTGCGAATTACCCACTAACTGACTTTTTAAACCTTTCTCTTAACCGCACTTTGGCCGCCATGTTTGTCTCATAAAATGCTACACAATAAAAACGTTCAGTTCGATTTTCAAACGAGTTTTACCATTATAGTCAACGTCCTAATCTGAGCAAAATCTGTATTGGAAAATCAGAATTAGACCACTTGGTGAGAAAAGGGGAAAACCCGCGGGCCGCATTAACACTAAACTTTGTTGTCCTGTAGCGGGCCTCAAAAATATCGTCTTGCGGACCTCAAATGGCCCGCATGCCGCGAGTTTGAGACCCTTGATATGTAATGAATATAACATATTATAACAATTATTGATGAACGTGTGCGTTTGTGGAAGTGCGTTTGTATGGGGGGGGGGGTGTAATTTACCCGGGCAGTAACTTTTCTTAGGAAAGGCTCCTTTGTTATGTTAATGAATTACAATTGCTATTTAAAAATTGTTATTTAATTATTTTTTTAATTAAAAAGCATAAATATACAATTTTGACTTCAATTCTGTTCGTAAATAAAATAATTATAAATCAAAGCCTTTGTAATTTGGATCATATGTCAAAAATCATAATCCACAGCCATTTGTCCAACAAATGATGTATACTGTTACTTCCTGCAGTCACTCGCATATAACCTTTACTGTTATAAATCCTTCAGCTTTCTGTCATCAAGGCCGCTAGAAGGCATTAATTGGGGCTTGCATAGCAGCAAGCAAAATTTAGAGAGGTAATCAATAATATTATTATGACAGTTTCTCAAAATTCCTAATTATCATAGCTAAACGGGGCTAAGTTTTTGACATCGCTCTCCTAGGGCCGCAATAAAATTACTTCTTTGATACAAAATTAAAATATTTAAAGAGATTACTTAAATTAAGCCCAATTCGAGAATTTGAGAACAACTGAGTGTATAATTCAGAAAGATCAGACCTTCTCAAACATTTGCACAATGAAGATCTCGAACCATTCAAGTATTGGGCCATCCATAATATTATTTACGCAAAAATGTCATGATGCTAGGTTAGATCTAAAGGCAAAGAAACGTGATCACGTCACTTCAGTACTTCACTCACGTCATTGGCTCCCTATACAGGCAGGCATTGATTACGAGCTGTCTGCTCTCTGTCCCAACTTTTTGGTTCCTGCTCTTCCGTCTGTTCACCCCTTCGAAAGCTTCGTTCCTCCGCAGGCCCGCGTATTATTTCTGTTCCGAGAACGCGCACTAAAACATACGGTGAACGATCTTTCTCTGTCTGTGCCCCAAAACAATGGGATTCTCTCCTATTACACACCCACAGTATAATGACCATCAGAGTCTTCAAAACTGCCCTCAAGACCCATCTCTTCGAACTGTACTATACCGACTCATTATTACCCCTTTTGAATGATAAAAAACGCTCGATTCTACTGGGTGCTGTCCATGGCTAGACAGCGAAAGATAGTACTTATGTTGGTGAGGTCAAGCTTTTCACAAATTGTTGTTTTTAAATGTATACGTTTCTGTAATTGCTATTTTTTTTTATATGAAGCGCAGTGAACCTAGCCCTAGGCTGGGGTACTGCGCTATATAAAATCACATAATGATAATACTATCTTTTTACACCGACGCGACGGCCGTTACACGCAACGGAAAATAAAATAATTAACTTTGTCCATGGTTTGACACATGATCGAGCTTTGACTAATTGCCAACCCAGGGAGAACTCCCCAGTTTGCACCCCAACCCGCAAAGTGTCAGTATTATCAGTAGAGCATTGCTGCTAATAATTATACTTATTTTAAATTTCAACCGATCATTGTTTTGCGTATAGGAAAATAATTTTAACTCTAAGTATAAAGTTTCAAATTAGCGACTCAACAAACCCCACACTGAGTATGAAGTCGATGATATTAGGACATTTATTAAATTTAAAACAAAATGAAATAGACAGATTTGTGGGGCAGGTATGCGGGATTAGTGTCTTCACTAGGGGTGGTGTCACACCGTGAGATAAACGCATGGTGTCACCCTCTCAATACTTTCCTGTGGACCTCCTCCGAATCTGCTTTCTCTGGTGGCACCCTGTTCTGGTGGCACCCTATTCTCATGGTACCCAGTTATGGTGGCGCCCTGTTCTGGTGGCACCCTGTTCTAGTAGCACCCTATTCTGATGGTACCTAGTTATGGTGGATCCCTGTTGTGGTGGCACCCTGTTCTAGTGGCACCATGTACTGATGGCACCCTATTCTGATGGTAACCAGTTATGTTGGCGCCCTGTTAGTCTGTTAGCTTTGCATTTTTTTCCGTGTTGGTGTCACCATCTTTGTTTTTTAAACTTGGTGTAGTTCACGCCATAGGCGACGGCTCTGCATTCGATTACTATGGTATTTTTTTTTTTTTTAATTTAATAAATTGTGACACTCTCCGGGCATTACAAACTCTTTCTATGGAATTGATGTTGTGGAAACACACCAGATGCACTGTTGGCACTCTTTTCTGGTGGCACCCTGCTCTTGTATTTAACTGCGACTACGATCTATTAAAATGTCCAATTTGCTATTTTTCATTCGGAGATTCTTCACACCCCCTTGTGACACCACTATACTTAGGTAGCCCTGGACTTATAGGTAGGCATATTCCCATACAAGAACTTGGCGGACAATGAGTTGCTTTGAAGGTAAGGACTTATTAGCCTACGTGTGTTCCTTGTTTTAAAGGTATATATCTAGCGTTAATAATATATTTTAATATAAATTATGTAATAGTAATTAAAGTCCGGCATTACAGTGATCTCCCAAAAAACTGTTGATGGTGCTATCGCATTGGGGTGGTTGGGAGGAAGGGGTGCGAGGTACAAATTACAGTTCATTTCTTGTTCCTCCAGAAAATCTGAAGTCTTGGTCATACTGGTTATTTAATGATGAGTTCAAACAAGCATTTAAAGAAAAGCTACACGCTTTCGAGAGATAACACTGGCCAATAACGATTACGCCAATGAAAGAAAGTAAAACATAAGGCCAACTTGCATTAACGCGCCGATTCCAAATTGGGACGTCAGAACCTGCCCAGCATCTAAGGGATTTTTAACAGATGTGGCGCTAGGCGCTAGGGGATGGCGAAGTGGGCGACCGCCCAATGCCCCACGTTTCTGGGGGTCCCACGCGTTGCCGTAGTATATTTATAATATAACTAAGCCTCCTAATAGTTCCTAATCCAGTCAACACAATATTCGGAAACTAAGCGAATGAACAAATATCCGTTATGACGCGTCCCATAACGTCAACGGCCCCGCAAATTTCAATTAGCCCAAGACCCCTCACCCTCCTAGTGCCGGTCATGGATTTTAAGTTATGAGTGCATTCAAGAAATATGATTAAAGCATTAATAAAATGGCGGGTTTTGAGTACGGCAGTATGCGCCTTATGCATATTACACGACAGGCAGAGCGCAAGGCACCCAAAGTATAATTCACCATATAGGTAGAGCGCAGTACTTCCTTCCTCACATTGTACTTTATTCAATTCAGGATGAAGGTAGCGTTATACATTAGTGGTTTGGGGAGTAAAAAATAAATAAACACACACACACACACTTATATATATATATGTATGGCATCTTTCCGTCTGCGGGAGACGATAGATTATCTTTATTGCTTGCAGCGCTTGGTGTGGCTGGTGAGACCAATACTCGAATGGCAGTCTCTGTTACATTTCCCACACACGAATGCGGTGGAGCAGTATTTACCGGCCTTCCTCCTCGCTCTTTTTGCAGCCGATCCTCGGCATGTAGTGATCCTGCCTTCACGATGCCCCGCCATGAGGATCGATCCTCTGCCAGCTCCTCCCAGTTTGAGATGTCGATGTTGGCCGACTTCATGTCTCTTTTGCATATGTCTAAGTATCTCAGACGAGGCCGTCCAACTGACCTTTTCCCTGTCGGCAGCTCGCTGTATAGCACTAATAGCACGTCCTTTGGTATGCAACCAGAATGCATTCGCTTGACGTGTCTGAGCCATATATATGTAGGCCTATTTGGCAGTTTATAGAACAAATTAAAGAAATATCACCCCGCTTTAGTAGTTTTTGAGCTATGACATTTTTTTAAAGTGAAAGAGCTGTAAAGAATACTAGATCTAAACTTATAGAAAAGTGTAAAGGTTTTATTTTCTAAAGACAGTCATTTTTTTTTTTACTTTTTCTTAACAAGCATATTATCAGATAGTTAACTTTTACTAGTACTAAGTAAGGGGAAATTAATCAACTAGTATCAAGTGACAAACATCTAAATTCACCTTAGCATCGTATGTAATTCATTTCTAGTAGACAAGAGCAAACACATATATAGTTTAAATCAGTTAATAATTTTTTTACTGAATTAAAGTTATCCCGGGATTTCCCGGGTTCCCAGTACTTCACAAAATCCTGGGATGAGATAGAATGTTGTCCCATTTTCCCGGGATAAGCAATATAAAAAACCCGGCAAGGGAGAAACCTTAGTAGTAATGACAAGGCCCAAAAGAACACTTAACCATTGGAAGCCACGTGGTATTAATTTGAAGTAATTACTTTTTTGACCCACTTCTACTAACTGCATTTTCTGAATGTTTTCACACGTGTGCTTCCGGAGACATCGGTGAGTCACGTTTCGGTATTGGACTTCAATACACTTTATAACCATCCCATCTACACACATTTCCTCCTACGTAAAACAACATTTCCCCCAAGGTACAATAACTTCCGCTCGTGTATAACAAATCCCTCCCCTGTTTAACAACGTCCTTCCTATTGGTCCTAATATTTAATATTTCTCCACACAAAAAAAACTATGTAATTATCATTCCTTAGAATCTGTATCCTTTGATTAGACATCAGTAGAGTAGCGTGACTAGAGAATTGCCCCTTGTGCAGTAGGAAAAAAAAAACGGAGACCTTATCTTATACGTTAATTGATAGAGGCTGGAAGTATATTGGCACTTAGACGTAAGAAGACGTAGATTGTTTGGATAGCACTTTTGAGGGGCCAGCATTTTAGCCCCAATCGATATACTAAATGTTGCTATGCATGATGTGTACTCTGCATGTAATGTGGTTTCCGTGAGTGAGGGGGGCAAATGTAAATAGTTTTAAATATACATGTGTTTTGTTTTATTTATTTAATGTATGCCAATTAATGTTTTAAGTTTATTTGATTATGTTTGTTAAATTGTGTGTACAGCGTGGTGTGCCCAGCCCTAGGCTGGGGTCCCACGCTATATTGAACCACTTATAATAATAATATGTCATGGACTGCTCGGGGCAGCATATGCCATGGACTTATCAGGGCATCACACTTTATTGCTATTGCACTGCCCGGGCGGATTAATATGTTTGTGGTTTTCTTCCTGATATAAAGATCCATTAAGATTTAACATTTATAGAATTTACGAAGAATCTAACATATGCACAACAATATATTGTGTTTTAAAAAGATCGTGGCGTATGAAGGTTTATGGAATGGAATTGGGGGGGGGGGAGGGTAAGTGTGCTCTGACGATTAATTGTGCAGAGTAAGGAAATTATAAATTGGTTTCGCCAGGAACAAAAGTGTTGACCCTAGCCATCGTCTTCACGTCAGAAACAAGATTGGATCCTGTGGTGTCTCTAGACGAAGACAACATTTGTTTAGAGCTCCTGTTTACATTGGTCTCGCGGTGCACACGTTGCAAGTTTAATAAGTAACACTAATAAACTAAATTTTATTTCGACCAGGTTATTTCTGGTCAACAACTTCAGTGTTCAGTGTTGTGTTTCTATGACCTCAGAAATCTACTTGTCCAGTTCTGATTGGTTGATTAAAACTGCGCCATTTAAACGCCTTCATTAATCACTAGACAGTCCACAGCAGTTAAAACAAACCACCATGAGGATTGTCAAAAATTTCCAAAACACGTCATAATTTATTTCCATTCACTCGAAAGGATTTCAACATTTATTATTTAATTTTTATTCAATTATTTAGTATTTGTATTTTATCGTGGTACTTGAAAATCGAAGGGAACAAGGGAAACAGGTCTTAGGTTACAGGTAAAATTAGTTTTATGTCTGAGAACCATTGACGACATATTTATGAATGCGCATGCGTAGTGAGGTATTCTTCGCCAAAAAGCATAAGATAGAGCTTCCATGTATTAACAATATCAGTGCCTTCTATCACATAAGACAAGAACGGCAACATCATTTTGTTGGAGAAGACTGCCTGGAGCCTTTCGTTGTAAGTATTCAATCTCCTATAATATATTATATATATATACATATATATATATATATATATATATGTGTGTGTGTGTGTGTGTGTGTGTGTGTGTGTGTGTGTACACGTTTGTATGTGTAGAAGTTTGCATACCTTATCATTTCTTAATGGGCCTTTTAATGATCATAATTAAAACTCTCAGAGTTATCTCTCTTAACTTATTGTCACAGACTCACAATGTCTAATCGTGTGTGCGGCAGAAATGTTTTGTGGTCGAAAATGTATAGCATGTGAATCGATATTAAACTTAAAAATATAGACATTTGTAAATCAACTCTCCTCAGCGGCGTCACCAAGCCATAGACATCGCTGACCTGATAACAAAAAGGGTATTGTTTGCATCTAGCATTTCTAGCATTTTAAATCTACCATACATTCAACATTTTTTTTTAAAATTTTCACAGAAAATGAAATTCAATCGCTTGTTCTACCTGGCTCTCTTGGGAGCTGTGATTCCTGTGCAGTCAACATTATCCAATAAAGGTATTAGAATGTATTCATTAAAACATAATCTTTTCTATATCTGATAGCTAATTCTTTTAAACCTCTTGATTTTTTTTTTTTTTTTTTTTTTTTTTTTTTTTTTTTTTCTTGATTTTTTTTTTTTTTTTTTTTTTTTTTTAATATTTTAAAATGACATAAACTTATAAACAAATTCTTCGCTTACTCCTCAGCTGTTTAACATTATAACTATATTGTTTGGTAAATAATACATTTTGGCTAAAAAACGTGTCTTCGTTTTTACAATAGGCTCCTGTTCTACTTAAGGTTTGAGTTTGTTTTTGTCATGGCTTTTTTTCCTTCCAATTAAATACTTAACTATTTTTCATCATTCTCAAGTAATACTTTGTAACTTTTTTTTTTTACAGTCACGAATCACACGGACATTGACAGCAAGGGGGAGATGAACATCACCGCTGATGAGCCAATCGGGAAGTACATCAAACCCCAACCGATCATTGGAATAGCCTCCGTTGCCCTTGCCAGTCTAAAGGCGATTGGAGCCTCGGTAACTTTATTCTGCACAAACAACCCAGAAATCTGTGCAGAATTAGGTTGGAGGATCATCGACGCTTTGACTCCGTCTACAGACGCGCCTGCTCCTCAAAACTCTGGAGCAGGCAGTGTTGTTGGCTGCCCAGTGTGGACCTTCGTCATCGGAGTCTGCCTTCTGCTTGCTCTCCATGGACTCTGCAAGAAAATTCTCCCTTGAGTGATCCAGAACATCACTAAATACAGATTGCTGAATGCTCCCAGACATCAGTACATACATACAGCTTCCTAAATACTCCCAGATGGCACAACACAAAAGACAGCTTCCTAAATGCTTGCAAACATCACATATATCTAAATAAAGCTTCCTGAATGTTCGCAGATATCATATCTCTAAATACAGCTTCCTGAATGCTCGCAGATATCACATCTCTAAATACAGCTTCCTGAATTCTCGCAGATATCACATCTCTAAATACAGCTTCCTGAATGCTCGCAGACATCAAATATATCTAAATACAGCTTCCTGAATGCTCGCAGATATCACATCTCTAAATACAGCTTCCTGAATGCTTGCAAATATCACATCTCTAAATGCAGCTTCCTGAATGCTTGCAGATATCACATCTCTAAATACAGCTACCTGAATGCTCGCAGATATCACATCTCTAAATACAGCTTCCTGAATGTTCGCAGATATCACATCTCTAAATACAGCTACCTGAATGTTCGCAGATATCATATCTCTAAATACAGCTTCCTGAATGCTCGCAGATATCACATCTCTAAATACAGCTTCCTAAATGCTCGCAGATATCACATCTCTAAATACAGCTTCCTGAATGTTCGCAGATATCACATCTCTAAATACAGCTACCTGAATGTTCGCAGATATCATATCTCTAAATACAGCTTCCTGAATTCTCGCAGATATCACATCTCTAAATACAGCTTCCCGAATGCTCGCAGATATCGCATCTCTAAATACAGCTTCCTGAATGCTCGCAGATATCACATCTCTAAATAAAGCTTCCTGAATGCTCGCAGATATCACATCTCTAAATACAGCTTCCTGAATGCTCGCAGATATCACATCTCTAAATAAAGCTTCCTAAATGCTCGCAGACATTTCATTTTTAAGCACAGTTTTAAAATGCCTTGCCTCAGTGACTTTTGTCTTATTTTAATAAACAGGCATTAGATTATATGTTGGTATTTTAAAAAACTGTCTTTCTGTTTAACCTGAAAGTTAAATGTTACACTTGCAGTTTTGTATGTGTTCATTGGGTGTTTATGTGTTTTTGTATCAACGTGGCGTATTTAATATTTTGTATTCAAGTACTGACTATATGATTATGCTGATTCTGTGCGTTTATGTTATGTTAGCGTTTATAGTGTTATAGTTATGTTGTATAAACTTGAAGTTTGAGTACATTATGGTTAAATAAGTGTCTATCAGTATACGTCTTCTAGTTGTGTTTGTGAGGCAAAGCTTAAAATTAGTTTCTTGTAAATGTTCAGATAATAAAAATTGCTTCCAATTCCACTCTTCTATGTGCATTTAGTTTGTTCCTTACGATGTCTGTAATATAATTTTGTCATTCTGGAAGAACCAACTGCAAAAGGTGCTCAAGTCACAATTTCGTCAAAATCAAATCAAACTAATCATTTATGGCCATTAATCTAGTTTGAGATGAGCATATTAAAAAAATATATGGATATAAGCGAGTAACCATGTTATTAAGTCCCTTTTCCGAGGAGATGATCTCACAACGACAACAAACAAACAAAAAGTTTGAATTTTCAAAATTGGCTATCTCACAACGGATGTTTTATGACTTAGGTACTTGTGACTTTGGTACTTGTGATTTATGTGCTTTTATAACCCGTGTCTTACTTTTTCAAAAGAACACAATATCTTTAAAGTTAATGTTTAGCTGGAAATGTATAAAATGCGGCAAAGTTTTTTTGGAAAATCTCGCAGAACAAAATTAATGTCACACACAAACACAAATGACAGATACACCGTTTTTGTAAAAGAGGGATACATAAGTCGACATATATATATATACATATACTTATACATCATATGCTTCTGGTGTGTCCTGCTTCCTTTTTGAAACCGTCCTTCCCCCAACTCCACGTGCTTCACATTAATAGAATTGAGTGAGAAGAAAGGGTGTCATGTGTGGCGTGTGAACTCATGGTAAAAATGTATTTAGGGGGGGGGGCGACTATTATATCAATCAAGAAAGAGCCACGGGTATGGTGTCTGGCATCCGTCCGTCACAATGTGACGATGGAGTGGGCTTCGGAGGACGAAATCCACATAGCCTGGGATTATACTTCAAGGATTATAAGCTGGTTATATCAATCAAGAAAGAGCCACGGGTATGGTGTCTGGCATCCGTCCGTCACAATGTGACGATGGAGTGGGCTTCGGAGGACGAAATCCACATAGCCTGGGATTATACTTCAAGGATTATAAGCTGGAGCCCAACAGCAACTCGCCTCTCTCCACGCCTCTGGGTAACCCAAGGGAACATCATTTGGATGATACAGCTTGGCATCAGTGACGTCGCAGGAGTTGCCGGAATGTTTCATTGTATCAATGTTATTGTTATCCGCCTTTCGGGACTCCAGCTCCGGGTTTGATTTCAGAGTTTCCTTCTCTTAGATAAGTTGCCATCCAAGGTTAATGAGTCTCATCTACCCGGGGTGCTGGTGGTGTTATATCTTGACTGGACTGGGCTCTGGCTGGAATTGAACTCCAGACCACCAACTTGAGATTTGTTCAGTTTAGACCATTTGGCCACCCAGCACCCACGGGTATGGTGTAGGACTGTCTGAAGGACTTTCTCTGTAGGACTCTCGGTAGGACTAATATTTAAAGGCCGGCAGGCAGGGTGTAGGATTGTCTGTAGGGCTATTTCTCAAAATACCCGAACTCAGTGTAAAAAAACAACAACTGCACCCGGTTAAACACCAGTTTTGAAAATAATCTTACAACTGAAATAATAAACCACATTTAATCCTGTAAGGCAGACTCCTATGTCACTTAGCCGTCCTCACATAATGTTGCCCACTGTGTAAGTACACCTAACATGGTAATGATAAAATTCAAGCAAGGGCAATACGTTGTGTGCACTTCCAGCTTCCAATAAACCTATTTAAACAGATACACAATTAAACAAGCAGTTTCTAATGACATGTAGTCTGTGGGACAGGGGTGTAGGATGGGTGGAGAGGGCATTTCGACCTTGGTGGCATTTTTTTGCCTCTCTCTTTATTTAGAGGCGGTCGTTTTCGACCAACTGATCCATTGTTTTTCTTGGCAAGGGGGCGGAAAAACCTTCGTTCACTCCCGGCAGCAAATGCGTGGCCAGCTCCGGCAGGCATCCTCCCAAGCTACTCCATCCACCACTCCGGGATATGGGAAATGGATTAAAATTTTCAAAGTGCGTGCGGGGGTTGGGGGGGGGTGGTGTCAGGAAAAAAACAGGAATTTTTTAAACCTTAAACCGCCTTTGTTTGTTATTTCGGTACTAATACATTTCTTATTTAGTGCAAGTTTTAACTTTAATTATATATGTGCTTGTGTAACTTAAGATATTAAAAAAAAAGGCAGAAAACTTGAAATTCAATCTTCTTTCTGGTGCATATAACACCCCTTACACACACACTATGTGGTTGGGGGGGGAGGGTTGGGATTGTAATGATACAAGTTAGTCACAATCAACGAAAAGCTACAGTGGACTACAGTGTGCCGTAATTATTCGATTCGCAAAATGTTTTATTTGTTTTTCTTCGGGTTATTGAATTGTTTTATAATGTTTTATGTTAATTTTTTTTAAAGGTCCAATAGAATAGTCAAATTTAAAAAAAAAGACGGCTCTGCAAAAAATTTACTTTGTAATAGTTCACGAATTCTTTCACGACCACTTACGGCTAAGAGAAAATAATGCCCAACTATGAATACTTCTTCCTTTAATGGGAACAACACAACATGTCTTCTTTTTCCCTTAATTGGAAAACGTGATGGCTGGAGCTATGCACAGTGGACAAAGGCATATAGTGGTTGCTGGAACTATGCACAGTGGACAGAGGCATATAGTGGTGGCTGGAGCCATGGGCGCCCGCAGAAAACTTTCTAGAGGGTTGGTTAGAAAAATTCGATTAACTTTCCAGGGGGGGTAAAAAATTGTTAGTAATGTTTTAATATAGTTTTAATTTACTGTAGCGTATTTGTATGGTGAACGAACGGACAGGACATCAGCTTAGTTACTTTCTCTTTATTTTCTCTTTACTTTCATACAATTTTTGTCTAAAAATTTTTTATCCAATCAATCCAGGGGGGGGGGGGGCAAGTTCCCCACCTTGCCACTACGTGCGGGTGCCCATGGCTGGAGCTATGCACAGAGGACAAAAGCATATAGTGTTGGCTGGAGTTATGCACAGTTGATAAAGTCATATACACATTCAAGATCCGAGAGTTTATTTGCATATTTGAATTGCAATATATG
The DNA here is from genome assembly GCA_964033795.1 of Lymnaea stagnalis. Lineage (NCBI taxonomy): Eukaryota > Metazoa > Mollusca > Gastropoda > Lymnaeidae > Lymnaea > Lymnaea stagnalis. The sequence continues at coordinate 22,066 of CAXITT010001145.1, read as the reverse complement.
ACAACAATAAAGGAGGTTAACATTTTTAGAAATGTGACGGTTTCAACATTACCAGCCCCTCCCCTCACCCCCTTGAAGCTTAAAAACGTGTCTTATAACGCAGAACAGTGGCGTAACTACGAGCAGGGGGGGGGGCAGAGGCCGAGACAACTGATTAAATAAGTCGGGGCCCGGTCCGACTGGTATAAATTTTGTTAGTTCGATTACGGTTGATAAAATTATTTTAAAATTTGATAAAGCTTTCTGTTTGGATTTGCCTATGGTCAAAAATCATGTGCACGCCTCGACCACCAGTGGTGATTGACAAAACAACACCCCCCTCCCCCTGGATCTAAAACCATTTTCAAATAATTGAATATGAAGATGCAATAGTTCTTAGGCCTACATTTCTGTAGATAACAATTATATTTTTAGAACTCATTGCTAGTAATGTATTCTAACGGCCTAAAATCATTTTACAAACATATATGTATAAGAGCAAGGACTGTATTAATTTCCTTACAACAACAACGAAGCTCGTACAATGTGTTGTCACGTTGTTGCACAGTTTGCTAGGATTTTGTCACATTTATATTTAGTTATAAGTTATAAATAATACCCGAGACGATGCTGTTCAAACTAATTATACCAATTTTAATACCGAGATTCACAATATCCGCAATAATAAATATATTTCACGGAAATATTAAAATACTTCGAATAACATCACATACATTTCAACTTCTATTACACTCCCATAAAAATAATCTTATTTTATTTGAAAATGTTATTAACGAAATCTTGATGCACAATCAACGGTCTCTGTTCACTTTTCAACATTGTTCGTATTTTTTATATATATATATATATATATTTAAAATTTTAATCATTCAATCATACACCTTGATTGGCCAGTTCCACTCAAGTCCTAAAACTCAGTATATTATACAAGAACTATTAAGTATATTACTTATCTCCCCTTAGTGGATCACATATTCATAATGATATCCGTGCACGTGTCAGTTTTAATCCACAAAAATACTGCATGCTGTTGGTTCAATGATTAAGAATTGTTTATGCGTTTTCATCAAACCAATTACAATAAAACCTTAAGTAATATACAACTAAGGTAACTTATCTGTTGTATTCTACTCTATGATAAAACGCAATGAGATTTAGAATAAAATAATAAACTTGTTTTGTCTCATACTCATATCTTTCATTTTTATTAAAGGTATTTTGTAATTGATTGAAATGTAAAATAAAATGGCCTAGTCAAGCAATGTGGAATTACATAAATTTTCAATGATGGACATTAGGACAATAGCAAATTAAGACATTGAGATATTATGACATTTGTAAGGTTTAATTTAATTAGACATAAATATATTCTAACAAATGATTAAGGCGCACATTATATTTTTTACATTTATTCAGTAGCGTTTCTGAGGATAAAGGGGCTAGCACCCCACTGTGCGTTTGTGAGAGGTCGGCGCCATCTTGGAAGTTCGTCCCAAGGGGGAGGGGGGATTTATTCAAAGTATGCCACTGCATATTTGCATACATTATAAATGAATGAAATTAAAATTGCACACATGTTTATAATGAACTAATCTTTCTTAACAATTATAAAATTTAATTATTTCAGGTCGTTTTAAAGTTAAATACGATTACATTTTGACTTTATTCCCAACATTATAAATAAATAACACCGGTGCGTTTGTAGGAGGTGGAAAAATTTTGGGGGAGTTCGTCTCGGGTGGAATTTATTCAAGATACGCCACTGCATATATGCGGTCAGTTGAAATGTGCGTGAAGTTAATATTAAACACATGTTTGTAGTGCAAGCATTTACTACCCATGGAATACTCTTCATAAAAAGGCATGCTAAAATGAAACACGAATCACCAAATCCTATTCTTTTCTACTCGTGATCTTAACACAAGTTGCCATCAACACTAAAATATTGGGCTTTCACTTTCAATTGACGAAAAATCTTAAGTGTGTGTGTGTGTTTCTCCGTAGTGTCCCCCCAACCCCCCCCCCCCCCCCCCCCCTTTTTAAAAAAAAAAAAAAAACTGTGATAAAAACATCTTCCCCCCCCCCCCGGTTGGGCTTTTATTTCAACCTAATTAAATAACTTCGTTTTATTGCGTCGTTTACACCATATTATTCCAACAAATGACAAAGAAATAATTATTGATATCATTGCTATGTACAATTTCATATGAATTAAAAAGCATTTGATGATATATTTTATAGACATAATATCAAGATGACCTTCTAAACCCCAAAGGAAATGAAGTCAAACTTGCACAAAGAAAATACATTACCTAAAAAAATTTCATCAAACAAACTCATGACATTTCAACCATTGTCATTTCTTAATATATATTTCATTTTTTTAAAATTTGGGTTGCGTTTTGGTTTGGGTAAAAAAAAAGGGGGGGGGGTGTATGAACAAGGGTTCATGTATTTCATTTTTCATTTGGAATAAAAATTAAAATCTTAAAATAAATTTCAGCATCCCCTGAAAATTGGCACTGCATGTCATGTGTTATCAATAACAAATGTCAAGCATGTCAAGTGAGCTCATTTAAACAATATCTCAAAAGTTATTTCATCTGTGCAGACTGAATAATGTAATACATGGCATGACATCTGTGCTCACTGAACAGTGCCATACATGTCATATGTGCTCACTGAACAATTTGATACATGACATATGTGCTTACTGAGCATTGTCACATATGCCATTTGAGCTCATTGAACAATGTCATACATATCTGTTATGCTTAATGTTCCACTTCAAAGTGTAATAAAAATGTACGTTTATAATTTAATTTAAATTTAGCATATTCATAAGTTAATGTGAATAGTCAACAAGTTTATCTTGTTTACGCTTGTACACAGTTAAAGTTTCAGTAGATATGAATAAGAATTCCATTGATCAACGAAAAAGGTATTAAATTAGGATCATGGCAACTTTAGAATCTACAAATAATATTTACAATATATTATGTTTCTACCAGCAAGGCATGACATATAAAATTCGGATTGTTTTGCTATTGTCCTTTCAGCTATATCTCACCCACATCCTAAGTGATTAAAATAGTGTCTTCACTTATCTAAAATAGACGTCTTCTCATGCCGGCGACCTCAGTTATTCGACTCTTGGACCTCTGCCTGTGGGATCGTGGGTCCATGTGGAGCGGAACAGGTAGCATGGAGAGGTCAGGCAGAGAAGGCTGGGGGTCAACAAACAGCCTCCTGGCTGACGGCGGCTTCTGAAGGTAGTCAAAGGGACGTGGGAGTCCCTCCCTTCTGAAAGGTCGTTTGTATGGCACCTCACAGCTTCTGACTTTCTTGGGGGCACTGGGCTCCTCGGCGGTGCTCAACCTGTTGAAGATAAATTAAGATGCTTGTTGGATCATCTGTTATAAGAAAGATTTTGTTTATAAATAAATATCACAATTCTTAACAAGAATCTCGATAAAATATAATTAAAAAATTATTCAGCAAACTTTAAAAAAATATAGCACGATATGTGCCAAGATAAAGTCCTGAAAAAATTATTGTTTTTTGTAATTTTACGTCGTTAAGGTGGTCAATTGTCCACTTTTAAATGAACAAACTCTCGGTCTTCATTATAATCAAATGAATTTTAAAATCTATATGCAATTGGGTCCTTGCACCCCACAGATGTAGCTAGAATACATCGGGTTACTTGCCCTGGTTCACCAAAAGCTGTAGCTGGAATCCTCCAGGATAGAGACCCCTTTACACCCCCAGCCATAACTGGTACACTCAATTTTACAGATTCTTGTACACCCACAGCCGTTGCTGGAACTAAAAAGTGTAGATCTAATACAAAGATAAGCAACTTACTCAACTGGTTCCTGCTCATTCACAAGTTGCATTATGTTTCTGGGCTGGATCTCGTCTGCCATTGTGTAGAACCACCGAACGGTTTGAGAAAAACACTATATTATAATCTAGACTGTATGTTATATGTGACCTATACTAGTTGGTCTTGGTTGTATACTCTGTGCGACCAACGATAGACAGTCTTGGTTGTATGTTCTGTGTGACCAACGCTAGTTAGTCTTCGCTGTATGTTCTATACCATTACTAGGTAGCCTTGGTTGTCGTTCCCAACACTATGTGTATGAAGGTTGATGCCAAAATCGAATTCAATCAAGAAGTGCACTTTTTTTTTTTAAATTTGAAAATCAAAACACAATATTTTAAGCCTTGTCCAGCACTCTTCAGAAGCACTGTCCTGACAGACTGAACCTCATAAAGAATTTAACTATTAAAAGCACACGACACTTGTTACTAGACACATGAAGTTATAACAGTTAAAGACTTATCAATGCATCTAGGCATGAAGACATGAAATACTGTTTCCATAGCACTGATATATCACGCGCATGTCATGTCATCTCAACAGTATATCCACATAAACGGGCCAAGATCCTAGTTGGCAACAGCCAAGCTCTTGAGTTCACACTTGAGCAAGTGCAAGCGGCTGACCCGTGGCGGTGTTAGACTTGTAATGATCGGTGTAAAGTTGTCGAAACTTTATAGACCTGGTCAAATCAAATACAACTGGTAGGTGGCAGGGTAGGTGGGGTGGGCAAGTCAAACAGACAAAAGGCCCGTGAGATTGTCGGCCATTGGGCAGTCATCGCCCGCCCCCCCCCAATCCCTTCACCCCTCACCCGCTGACCAGTCTAAAGATCTAACAATGGGGTCATTATGACATCGTCCAGAAGCGCGCAACGGCGCAACGTTGTCCCGGTCCAGATTACTTGACGGTTGAATGAACACAGATGGGGGAACTGTGGCCCTCTGGGTACAGGTAGCTTATCGTTACGTGTGCTTTACCAGGTGGAACAATATTCTAATATGTCATACGCCGCGCACAGAACACCTCCCCCCCCCCCCTTTTTTTTTCCAATGAACATTAGCCTAATGGAGTATCGGGCAATAGTCTGTTCGGGTTAATAAAAAGTGTCTTCATTACAGAACAAAATGTCTAATTCAGTTTGTAGAGCGCACACATCGCTTACACATTTCCACATTGTGGTGGGAAAAATTGTGGTTAAACGAGAAACAAATAAAAATAGATTTTTGGTTACTAGAATTATTTCCCCAAATATATATCTTCCATTTAAATGTTTTAGTTTTCAACTCAGCATGCTTCAATTTTAAATCTATTTCAACAAACTACTTATGCTCATCAGCTTTTAAGAGACGCCATAGACCAGGGGGTCTCAACTCGCGCCCCGCGGGCCATTTGCCGCCCGCAAGACGAAACTTTAAGGTTAATGCGGCCCGCGCGTTTTCCCCATTCTCCTATCTATAGTGTGACCCCCCCCCCCCGCGACAGTTTCAGTCAAACCTCACCGACCAGTCAAACCTCACCGACCAGTTAAAATCTCATTTGTGTTATGTTTGTTTATCAACTGGACGTTGATTATAATGATAAAAACTGTTTTAGAAACAAACAGCTTTTATGAGACAAACATGGTCCAAGTGGGGTTTTGAGAAAAGTTAAAAAAAGTCAATTATTGGGTAATGCACATCCATAACTGTGCAAATCGTTGCAATCTCACAAAATTTTGAAGTATCCATATTAAAATTGCTAGTGTTTATGAGTGAAGGAAATTCGGCCTGCATGGTCACTTTCAAAATAGGGTTAGTTAAAAGGGCTTTTCGACGATTTAAAAAAAAAAATCATTCTTCCTACAATAGCGTTTTCCTTCGTATCAATAATTCATAAATATTGCCTGCTCCTGCCTACTGTTTGAACATGTTTTAGCATTTGATGCCTTCACGGAGAAGGATGGGGTGGTTGTTCCTGTACTAAGTGATTCCAAATGGCTCATGGACTTGGCTTTTCTTGTTGATATTACACAGGAGCTGAATGTACTCAACAAGAAGTTACAAGAATAGGGGCAGCTTGTCAGTGTTGCCTATGACAATAAAAGGACAAACTGCACAAAATGTGTGTTATGGTTATTAGAGAAACCTTTGACATTTCCCAGCACGCAAAGTACTCATGGACTTGGGCACAAACCATTCAGTGGTAACTATACTCATGCCATTGCTTTACAGACGTCAAAACACACATGGTCACTTTTCAACTTTTTGCTGACTCTTTATCGTTCAATGTGGAAGATGGAGCTTTAAAATTGAGCTGATTGATCTTCAGTGCAATTCTAAGTTCAGGGAGCTGAATGGAAAAACAGACAAGCATTGACAATTTATGAGAGCTTTGCCCTCCACCTTCCCTGTGGCTTTTTTGGGAGTTCCTATCTGTGTGAAAAGCTCTTTTCAACTATGAACTTTTAACAAGTCAAAGTTCAGGGCCAAACTTACTGTTAAGCATCTTCAAGATATATTTGAAGCCACTCATCATTCAGACATTACAGTTAATTAATTTAATATTTTTTTCTTCTTTTTAACTTAAATTTAAGTTAGTTTAACATTAACTTCGTTGGTGGCCATAGAACGACATTTCCCTATTGCGTTCTTCCTTAATCTACGCTTTTACTTTTGTGCACATCACGTTTAGATACGCGAGCAAATGTGACGTTCACTGACCACTAATGAATGGCTTCACTGCGTCACGCAGTACTGGAAAGATTACCCACATGACCAGAACGATTCTCCCAGTATTGGTGACCTCGGCGGGACTCCGCGAGTCACAATCAACATAGTGACCACCTGGTCACGTGACACAGTAACGTCCATAGCGTCTAACTAACAACGGGTGATTGTGTGTCAATGTGTGTACGTGTGTCAATGTGTGTACGTGTGTCAATGTGTGTACGTTTGTCAATGTGTGTACATGTTGGTGGATAGGGGCGTACTTACAACGGGTGATTGTATGTCAATGTATGTACATGTTGGTGGATAGGGGGCGTACTTAACAACGGGTGATTGTGTGTCAATGTGTGTACATGTTGGTGGATAGGGGCGTACTAAACAACGGGTCATTGTGTGTCAATGTGTGTACATGTTGGTGGATAGGGGCGTATTTAACAACGGGTCATTGTGTGTCAATGTGTGTACATGTTGGTGGATAGGGGCGTACTTAACAACGGGTCATTGTGTGTCAATGTGTGTACATGTTGGTGGATAGGGGCGTACTTAACAACGGGTGATTGTGTGTCAATGTGTGTACATGTTGGTGGATAGGGGCGTACTTAACAACGGGTGATTGTGTGTCAATGTGTGTACATGTTGGTGGATAGGGGCGTACTTAGACGTAATGCTGCCCGCGGCAAACTCCCAAAATTGTGCGCCCTTCCCATATTGTCCGTATATTCAGTATACTGAGAATGTCATGGCTGCTTTTAGGCACCACATATTATTTAATCAATATTATGACAAAAACATTACGGTAAATCTTTTAAATATCTGAACAAAGTACTCAGCTTCATATGAACAAACTGTCCAGCTTCATATGAGCTAAGTACTCTGGTTCATTTGAACAAACTACTCAGCTTCATATGAACAAACTGCGCAGCTTCATATGAGCAAAGTACTCAGCCTCATATGAACAAACTACTCTGGTTCATTTGAGCAAACTACTCAGCTTCATATGAACAAACTAACCAGCTTCATATGAACAAACTACTCAGCTTCATATGAACAAACTACTCAGCTTTATATGAGCAAACTACACAGGTTAAGTTCAAATCAGGGTTGCCAACTATCCGAATATATAAGGACTGTCGGTAAAAATTGGGCATAAAATGACCAGTCCGTTAACGCCAAAAAAACGTAATGTTGCCCCTTTAAAAATTAGAAATTTATTTAATGCCTTGGAAGCGAAACATAAACTGGAATTCTCGGCATTTCTGATTTTATAAAATACAGTAATTATGTGCTTAATATAGATATTTAATTTGTCTTATCTCCATAGTTTTATCGAATTTAGATTTGAAAATGTGTCTAAACAAAGATATTTGTCAGTAACAATGAGGTTTTAAAATATTTGTCCGTATATAGAATTTTTTTTGGATAAAAGAAAGAAGCCGAAAAGATCTTATTTTATTGTCCTGTCTTTCTACTTCAAGCTTCCACACACCTTGTTCTGCTATTTCCTCCAAAAGAACTATCTCAGCATATGAAAAGTCGGAGATATTGAACAAAGTAATATTTTAAAGACCTGGAATAGATAGATTGCAAGGACAGGTAGACGTGGACAGTTGCGTCGCTAGGATTGCTGGCACCAAGTGCTGTAGACCCAACGGAGGACGCTCTGCAGGTGGCAGCCTGTTCTGGTGGCAACCTGTTTCGGTGCCAGCCTGTTATGGTGACACCCTGTTCTGGTTTCAACCTGTACTGGTATAAAATGTTCTAGTGGCGACCTGTTCTAGTGGAAACCTGTTCTTGTGGTAAACCTGTTCTATTGGCAACCTGTTCTGGTGGTGAACCTGTTCTGCCGGCACCCTGTTCTGCTGGGGTCCTGCTCTTGTATTTACCGTCTATCGGGTATGAAACCATCTCGGTGGAACTCTGTTAAATGGGCCCCACACCCTGTGAACGAAATGGTTTGCTATTGATGGGCCCTGTTGAGATTTCTCTTGTATTTTTTTTCAATGGGCCCCGTTGGGATTTCTGTCGCAGCTTTGCCAATGAGCCCTGTTGAGATTTCTCTTGTAGTTTTTGTTTTCAATGGACCCTGTGCAAAGAAAGTCAAAGAAGTGAACGGTCTGAGGTAGTCAACACTTTATAGACCAGTACATAAAAATGTCCTCATTAATAAGTTGTGTACGATCTGTCTTAAATTCAGCATCTCGGTGTCTTAGATAAACATGGGCTCCAAGAAGAAAACAACGAGAAACAAACCCAAGTAGGGAGATATTAAGTAGAGCAGATATCATGTTACACGCCCCACTATTTATAACTGAACTTACCAGGTAAACATATTTTTCTGGCTTGTTCTAAGTGAGTTGTTTTTTTTTAAGCTTGTTTCCCCCTATATCGAGTAGAGTTACAACCTAGCTTTCTTTGTAAAGGGAGGCACCGTTAAAAAAAAAATTAACTATAAACACAATATAGAATTTTATCATTGTCTTGGTGGTGAGTTTTATTGTAAGTTATGGCAGCCACATACATTGCGCGATATAACACAACAGTTACATTAAGCTACATTTGCACTACACACAACATTAGAATAATATCATTGTCGGGTTAACAGGTACTTAAAAATCATTTTGATAACCAAATCAATAACAACGCTTTGGAAAAAAAAAAAAAACTGTTTCAAGTCTTACTGTAACTGACGCGCATGCGCTTTGAATCATTAAGGCGACACTGTCGACTCAATGGAGGTAAAACTATAAATAATGTGTGAACAATAAATTAAATCTCCTTCAGATAAATCCCTACACAAAGTATTTCTAAAAATATGATAATAATAATTAAGAGAGAAAAGCTTTTACAATGTTATTTCAGTTTTGCCAAAGTGACAAACCTCTGAGTCGTCGCCATTACTAAAACTTTATTTTTACAAATCTGTAAATCAAGGAGATCTATAGATCACATATTGATAAGCAATCAATGTTTGCCTAATGTTACTTCCAAATTTCAAACATCAGAACATCCCCCCTCCCCCGCTGCTAATACCAATCTCGTATACTTTTTGTCAATGTGAAATATTATTTTAGATTAATGTTTTGTCAAAGCTTAAGATAAGGTAGAAATATGTTTAAGTTAACCTCACAATGAGCTTTTGTATCTTGTGAAGAAGCACATATTTCAGTTTCATTTATTTTAAAATTTAACCAACAACATTGCTGTAACGGGACACAGCTAACAAAGTCGTGGCATAGGTGTAAGGAACCGAAGACCAGAACGGAAAATCAGCCGCTGGGTTGTTGTAACCTTGGAACGTCATTGGTGTGGGATATCCGAAATGCTTCTGTTTCAACATGGCGTCGTAGTCGTCTGTTGGCACGTAACCTTTGACCCCATACAAGAATGTCGCGTTGGGTATATTTGACCAATCGCTGATCGCCGTGCCGTTGAGATACTCGAACACATTCGCTGGGTACCAGAAGGGTAAACTCTGAAAAGATGGGACACACATTACAAGATATTATTTTTAAAATTTAAACAAGTTGGTTGGGCCAACAGCTGATAAGTCCCGACTGTCTTTCCCCACCCCATTCGTCCCAAAAAATCACAGTGTCAAGGAGAATTAAAAAAAACATCGGATTATTATATTAATAAAAGAAAATTTAAGAGAACGATTTATTTCTTTTTTTTTTAGTGAGGGTGGGGGTGACCTTGAAATCTAGAAGAAAACAATAAGAATGCCGTGTTAAATGAAAACCTTGTTTGGCTATCAGCATAAATTGGTAGGAAGAGAAAAAAGGAACTGATTAAAAGGAAGCGTGTCTGGAAAACAACAAGCTTTAACGCAGTCCCGCACTTCATGTCCTATTAATTGACTAGTTGACTGAGTGACAGTAGAGGTGGGCCCATGAGCCACTATCTTGGTCTCACGAGCTACCACTTTGGTCTCATGAGCCATGACTTTGGTCTCACGAGTCATCACCTTGATATCATGAGCCACCCCTCCGGTCCCATCAGCTACCACTCCGGTCTCGTGAGCCACCACTCCTGTCTCACTAGCCATCACTCGGGTCCCATGTACCACAACTCCGTTACAAGGAATAAAATCTCCGGGAACATCTTCAACGGCATACAGACATCGGACAAAGAGCATACCAATGCCGTTTAAATCTGACAACACATGAAACTGTCAGACATTTTCATGACTGCAAACCAAAGTTTGAAAGTTGCTGTCATTTCGGCATTTATGTTTGTGGATTTCATATGAAAACTTTATGTCATATTAATTTTAAATATGTAATAGCTTAGCTTCATCTGCCCCATTGTAAACCATTTCTCAGTTTGCGTTCATTCATTCAATTTAGCTCTAACGATCGGACCATGCCGGACAACATCACATCAGTTCTTAGAGATCTCCTTTGGCTTCCTGTGAGTGAGCGCATGGACTACAAAACTGGCCCCTGCGTAGATCTGTAGAGAAGGCTCTGCATCGGAATATCTTAAAGAACTGATTTCTAAACATGTATCCTTAAAGACTATGCGCTCTTAATGACAGTCCTTATTGAGAGTTCCCAGTGTGGATGGTCTCAGAAAAAAGTCATACGGAGTGCGCTCTTTTGTAGCGATAGCGCCAAAGTTATGGAACAGTTGCCTCAATCTTTGAGGAAAATTGAAAATGATAAGAAATAATTTAAGAAACATTTAAAGAATTTTTTCTTTAAATATATTTAGGAACATCAGAGCGCCATAAGCATGCTATAATAATTGTGGATACCAGCACTATTTAAGTATTAAATTAATCAATTCAACCATGTAAGGACCTCTATATTCGGTGTCAACAAACTCACATTTGAATCTTTGGCAGATCCTGAGAAAAATGCATTCCAAGGTTCATAAGTGCCATCTAAAGTATGCGCTGTGAGCCATGTTATTGAGCCAGCAATGATTCTTGAGACTGTATCCGGTATACCTTAGTAACAGAAGAAATCACGTCACCATTTTAAGAATATTTTACAAAGTCGTCATTAAAACGTTACATGAAAAATTATGTTTTCATTCATGAGCGTTGTCTGTCTGGTTTAAGGATGTAAATATATCGAGGTCACATTTTAGCATTGTCCCAGAAGACTCAAATATGTCAGACATCTTTATCTCGCCATGCTTATCTGATGATACAGTCCAAATTCGTAGCACCAGCAGACGAAGGACTAGCAATGCCATGGTTCTTAAAAGAACTTCCTGGGCCAATATAAACAAGACTGACACTTGCCTTTGACCACAAAGTATTGAGATTTGTTGGCGATATTAATAATATAATTTGTGTAGCGTGACGTTAATGTATAACTCACACAGCTAATAATTTAATAGTAGCTCTTCACTACCACAAACCCAAAGTTACACCTACCATCTATACATACGTCACCTACCATGTACACCTAGGTAACCTACCATCTACATCTACGTCACCTACCATGTACACCTGGGTCACCTACCATCTACACTTACGTTACATACTATCTACACCTAGGCCACATAGTATCTACACCTAGGTAGTCTACTATTTACACCCACGTCACCTACCATCTACATCTATGTCACCTACCATCTTTCCAGTGAGTAGTTTTTGTATCTTCATCATACACAGTCCACGTGTAGATTAATGCATTCGCTGCCATAGCAGTGGTGAAGATTCTGTCCTCACCTCGAACCTGTCAATACAATGGAAGTCATTTGTAATGTCTTTTTTAAAATCTTTTTTTCTAAATAGGTTAGAGATCTTTAACGAATATAGCGAGTATAACAATGTCAATCTACCAGAGACTTGTTCGCGTGAGTGACGTCACCGTCTCCAAGGAAATCATCAAAATAAACTTCCTCTGTCTGCTCAGACTTGGCTTTGGACAAGATGGAATTTGTCATCTCATGTTCTGCCGCTTCCTTCAGTAACGTGTACACAGGTTCCATCACCTGCAGGAAGCGGATAAAGATCAGAAACTATTGAGATGCAGCTTCAAAAGGTCAATAGTTAGACGTGGATACATTGAATTTTTTAATCTTTTAAATTTATACAAACATGAATGCCATTTTAAGAAAAAACAACTAAAGTCTGTTTCTTCATTTAAAACTACTTAAATATATCACCGAATTGTGACTAAAACTATTCAATATAATAACAAAGTTGATGGACGTGATACTTTTCAAGTTATCACTCACCGGAACTGGAAATGGTCCTTTCCGATGAGCTGTTTCCAGGATGGCTAGAGTTCGTGAAACGAACCAATAGAATTCTATCTGCGATGGATAATAGGTCAAGGCCAAGTCGGGTCGGTCTGAGAAGTTGGTTTTGATTTCAAATGCCAGAAGCGATGACGTGTTGAGATATATTTGCTGAATGTTCAAATATATATATA